>QKQZ01055863.1:0-23986 GCA_003595255.1 Solenopsis fugax | reverse complement strand
GTGCGTGCGTGCGTGCGTGCGTGCGTGCGTGCACGATAGAGCAGCGGTTTACACGCACGTGTACATACATGAGGCAATAGTAACACGAACGTGGCAGAAACACGCGGTTCATTGCGATATGCGTACACTCGAGAAGTTGCATGCCGGTTGTGTATGAGTAACTACAAGGGGGAGGGGACGAGCGAACGGGAGTAAGAAGGACAGTAACTTTGTGGAAACGTAAGGAGTAGGGAGAGTGAACCAGATAGAGAGACAAGTAGAGAGATCAAGAAAGAAGAAATGAGATGGTGAAATCGGGTAACAGGAAGAAAGGGTAATACCTAGAAAGAAGGTGGGACACGGAGGGTGAAGAAGAAGAAGCAAGGAATGAGAGAGAGGGAGAGAGCGAGAGAAAGAGAGAGGATAGAAACGAAACGGAGAGAACCAAAAAGAGAGAGGAGAAGGGATATGGCGTCATATTTTTCGTTTCTTATTTCTTTTTTTTCATATCGCCACAGAGGAGTTCATAAGCAGCAAAATGCTAAAGTAATACTCGGCATGCACGCGAGAAACGCGATAAATCGAAGGATACCAATGCACGAAAGATTCCGGGAGCAGGTTCGCCGAGGCAGAATAGATGCTCTATTTTTTTGATCATCGCGTGTTGCGTCGTGCCAAATGCGATAGAATCTTTCGCGCATTTCTACCAGCAAAGATTGCTGTTCGAAAGGGAATATTTCGTGTGTGACATACGCAGAGATGTGCAAAATCCTTGTCTTTCGAAAAAAAAAATGGTCAGATGATCTTATGATTAAGGCTATTTTAACAATTGTTAAAAAAAGGTTGCAATCAAAATTACGGATATTTTCGCAGAAAGATTGTTAAATCCGCACGCGGAATAATACAAAATATTTTTGATGAAGGTACAACTCAGTCGCCACTGAGTATCATTTACATTATATTTATGTTAAAATTTTACCCTCAACAATACAAATATAACATAACACATGTTATTACATTACATTTACATTGTTGAGTGCGAAATTTTAACATAGATATAATGTAACTGATACTCGGTGTCGACTGAAAATGTAAAAGCCTGATATGTGTTTTATCGCCCGATTTACATTTTCTAGATAAAAATAGTATTATGCTAATTCGAACAGCTTCAGAATTGACGAGCATATGTCACGTTGTTTTGTCGGTGTAGCTAGCACGCATTTGCATAGGGAACAGTGATCACATAGAATTCGCTTTCCATAGTGTAGCAGAACGTGTAATAATTTCGTCACGGGCAAATAGTTGCCACATTACAATTTAGAAAATCGCGAGCAGACAGAATAATTGTAGTTCGCATCATACGCATACATTTAACGCTGTTATTCCGTGTAATTTTTTCGAAAACGCTGATGTTAATGCAATACTTTCGAATAAAAATTATCGATTATTATTACGTGACTCGAAAGAGCAAATAGCAGAAAAATTTATATTTATATAGATACAGAATGTTTATCGCTCAGTGCTTTCTGGTAAAGCAGGACGCTATTGGCTATTTTCATGTCAAAAGTGTTGAATGCATTGTCAAGTTTCTAGACTCAAAATCCAAAGCAGGCTGTATAATTTTCTGTTTCATGATTTTTAAAAAATAAATAATATATTTTACGATATATCGTTGGAAATTATTTTTGAAAGAATATAAAATATAAAAAGTGCAAGATCGATAATTTTTTTTGTGAAATTTAAACTATAGTTTTCAATGTGTGATTTTGTCACTCACTGACTCATCACAAGACTTGCGTAACTTATGAAAACCAGTTAATCCGTTCGATTTTTTCATTCAAGATTTACTCTGATAAAATTAATTGTTGTCGATTTATCTCGAGTTACAAAGATCAAGATCGACGGTTAATATCACAATGCATGAGTTATCCGAGGTTCAGTCATGCAGGAGACGAGAAGCAGCTGTAATTCGGCTATTTTCTTTTAAGTGCTATCATAAAACAGGTAATGTCCGGTCAAGGCTACCGACGTGCCAGGGTGAGCTGCAGGACCGAATATACGTCGTTCGTATCAGTGTGGTATGCACAACGTTGTGGTGCAACGTTGACTCGCTTTGGTGAACGGCACTTACCCGCAGAATAGACCGGCGGAGTCTCTACCGTTCCTCATGTCCGGAAGGTGATTCGTTTCTCGTGAATTTCACGTAAATGATGGCGTGCTAACCGACCTGGTAGCAGAGTCGGTTGCCCAAGGCGGTGAATTAAACCATTGACGCCCATCGGCAACTCCGGTTTCCATGCACGATGTTAGGCGTCATCCACACGGAGAATATCATCTCGCATATGATAATAATTTTAGTAATATGGCAATATTTTTAGCTTTCAGCTTTATATTGTATACTGTTTCTCAGTTCCATTATTATCAGCTACATTATTATCCCATGGGAATTGAATACCGATGAGATGCTGGCCCAATACCGACCTTTAGTTTTAAGTATCTACGTGATACTAGATATCAATATTTGTGTGATACTGATGAAATACTGAGATCATTACAATAAATCAAGACTTGAAGAACGGTAGGAGATTATAGCGTTTTTCTTTGATAACAGTATCAAAAATTGATACCGATTCTCTATATTGCAACAGTAGAACATGTTGAATACTTATCCTTAATTCGTTTTTGTTTTATATATCCTTTTGTGTATATTTTTATCTATGTGTATGCATTATTACTGTATTGAACCTATACCAATTTTCATCTTTTTATTCATCATGTTTACTTGCAATTTTAGCTCATATCTTTCAAGATTCATCTCTTGTTTTCTATGCTATTATATTTGCTTTATTTTCTAGTTATCATGCTAGTTATCATTTTTATCATCATATCGTTTATACTGCATATTAATTTTCAATTTCTTTGTCTAGATTTAGATTTCAAAGACCTGATAATTCGTACAAGAATTCTGATTCGTTCATTTTCGAAAGAAATTTTTTTACTTGACTCTAATTAGATTTCCAATTAATATAACCAAATTTTTGTCCAGTGTAGCTGCCGTAACCAAAATGCAATCAAATTTAGTTACTTCAAACAGAGAATACGAGTAATCAAATTTGTCTGGTTATTTTAATGAAAATTATGACTCCATTATATTTCTCAATCAGTGTTCTATCCATATTTCGAATCCAACCAATTTTTTTTTCAATGCATCGATCAACTGATCGGTATTAGGACAAACTGGGATTGGAAACGGATCGTATATCTCAGAAATAATGACCTGTACGGCTGTACGATTAAATATTCCTTTCGTACGCAAAAGTAAATAGCTTTGCACAACGATCGAAGATATAATATAATGTGCCGAGCCCGCCTGAAACACGGCCCGGATGATATTAACATTAATGGGAGCTATTATTAATGCTGATGAAGTTTACGAAAGGACCAATCATTTTCAATCGTTACCACACAATCTCTTGAGAGAATCTAATTATTCGCAATTCTCCAACTTGCGTTGGCTAACGACGATTCTACCAAGTCCCGCATGCAGATAAGCGTATCCGCATTCTTCGTATTAACTCCACTAAAACTCACTTTTTAAGAACGGACGAAATGATTTTCGTTCAAGATACCTTCTTGATCAGATCCCTTCAATTAGTCACACATAAGGAGGAACCTGCCTTTAATTAAGCGCCAATTGAGAAATCGTCGTCGAGGAACGGCTGCAAAAAGCGTCGGCTGCAGGTGCATCGCTACACTCACGGAAGAACCTGTTTCACGTGTCGAATGTAATGTAAAAAATAATTGGGCCTTCTCAAACATTTACGGATTGCGTGTAAATAGTTGCGTTTTCTATCATTCATATTCGATATATATAGTTGCAACTTGTTCATCGCGCTATGTTTTGTAAAATATTTTTACATTGTATCTGTATAAAATTCCTAAACTTTTAGATTTACTACAAGATTTATTTCAACATTACCAACTTTTAAAATATTACGTTATTTCGAAAATCGAAAGAATTATGTGACGCTTTAAGTAAAAAATAATGATTAATTTAATGAAAAATATTAATAGAATTATTACATAAGATTTTTTTTAGCCATTCCTCGTATCAAGAGATTTCTTGAAGTTATATAATTATTCAAAATATAAGAATACCAAATGATGCTTTTCGATGAGGTCAAATATCAATAAAGCGATTATAATTCGATTAAAATAGATATACAATATATATACATGTATTGATCCTTAACGGAACTGCTTGCCTGTTAATATTGGCCTTGCGATATCTTTTCTGAATAGAAATGCACGTCAATGCTGTATCCGATTTTATGTTGCAGATCACGGAGCAATTTAATCGACGTATACGCACTTTTTTTTACTTAAGTCAGTTCTCTTACGCTTATGCCATGTTTCATTGCTTCTCCCTTCTCCGGCTTGCTTATCCTGTTCATATCACATCTCTGAGAGTGCAACGGCTCATACTTTTTTTTTAATTTTTATCTCTTCTTCCGCGAAATAATGTTTGCTGGGTTTTTCTCATTTATTTGCTCACGTAACACAACCAAAAAGATTTTTTTTTTTAATGTAATTCTAATTCTTTCGCTATGTTCACTCCTCAAAATATTTTTGTAGAATTAAGAAATTTATATCATAATAGACACGTTTGATATAAGTATTTTTTTAATTATGTTTTACAAAAATGGATATTTCACGTATAGACATATGTTCAATATTTTTTTACTTTTAACAATATAATAAAATTTTATGAACAAAGTAATTTATTCATTAATTTAGATACAGCCGAGCGCTTATTATTTGATATAAATTTATGCATATGAGCACGCAAAATATTCATAATATAAATTGACGAGAAAGAAGTAAGAATAATTTACAGAATCGTTCCCACGACTTCGGTGCAGACTTTGTTCTGCGAATTGAGAGTCGAAAGAAAGTCCTGGAAGATCGAGAACCGCAAATACATGAAAACGTGAAAGTCAGTAAATATGCACGTTGCTCAGTTCCGAAGAAAACTTTACAAGTTACAAGCCTCGAAAGTGATCGGTAAAATGACACATTTTCACCGATTTCAATTCACAGTGAAAATCACGCGTGATGATAATCGTACGATCGAATATATCCCGTTACACCTTTGCTCTTTGTGATATTCATCGTGCGCCTTTAATCGAATTTGCTTGGTTGCATCTTACGAAATGTCACGCGCATACAATTCACGATTTCTTATCGGAACGATTCGGTCTCCGTCCAATCACGATGTGACGTTATCTTTTTTGGCTGCCCGCCTTGTCGCTGTTACCGTGTGGAATGCGCTGTGCAATCGTTGTAGGCGCATAACATTTTCAATGGACCCCAGGCCATATCGCGAATCCCCGCCTTGATACTTGACACTCGGGTAGCGTGTACGGTTCGATATCTTTTATCGCGTTTTGCTCTTGTTACCTGTTTCTTAGTATGAAACTTAACTTATTATGAACCTAATATTTCGCTCGTCACGCAACGCGCTGTGCCCTGTTATTAAAAATTACACTGCATATCGTGATAAAGCCTATTAAACTTGCTATTAAGCGTTCTAACTTTCTTTAGTAGTAGAATTGAGACTTTATGAAATTTCATAAAGTATTTGGCTGTAATTTGACAAAATGCAGACCGAATAAATATAAAAACTCATAATTAGACTTCGATATTATCAAGCATTACAAATATTGGAGAATGCAATTTACCCATATAAGATTGCAGGATATTTAAAATCAAGGAAAATAGTTTAAAGATTGCATTTATCAATATCAATATTAATATGTATATCTGTTCTACATGAATCAGTTTAATCATGTTACGAAACGAACAGTTCTCGATTAAAGTAATTAAAATTATATTTTTCAAAAAATGTTTTTTATTTGTACACGTTAAGATAAACTAACAAAAATGTATAGAAATGTTCGTAAACTCGAATTTAACCTTGGATGTTATTGTGAGTGAATTTTTACCCAACTGCTAATTCAAGTTTATTACTGTTTTCTTTTTCAAATTTTGATAGCTTAAAATAACATTAAATAAGATTTTTTTATATTAAATTAGTTCAGTTAAATAACAACTAATTGAAAACTATAAAGTTGCAAGGAATTAAATGCATAAAAAGTATAAAAAAATTTTTTTAACTATGTGGATGAATTTTTTTTCATAGTAATGCTAATGTATAAAAAATATGAATAGTATTTTAGAATTAATATACCTTGTTCATTAGCATACTTTAACATAATACATAATATGCGGAGAATAATATTAAAAAAGTTGATTTATAAAACTTGTAAATTATAATAACACTTCCGTCACCATCTTAATTACTTGAGACATCAAATCCCAGTAACGTTTTTATGGAGATACGTGAGAGACATACATACGCTACAAGGACGTGAACATTACTTTTTTATTGTCGCGTGCCTGGTTTCCGTGAGATTAGAGTCCCGATTTTAAATTCACCTGTTTTATACCGCGAATCGAGTCCGAGAGATTTACGATCTCTTCCCGAAACAATTCGGTGCAGTCGTCCCGTGTGGGGATACTTCCGGTGCTGCGCCGGCATCTCCGGAACGCGTAAAACCCGTTTCTACCGCAAGAACGGCCGCCGCGGTTCAATCAGTAAATTCAGCCGCAAGTGGAGTATCAAATCGTGGCAACGCGTATGTGCACGTATCTATTCGAACACTGACTATCGCACCCTGGATCTATTTCGTCGACATTTTACGATCGTTTTTACACGTCTCCTTCATTCGACGTTTGTTAAACGCGATATCCTCTCCGAAGCCTTTTCCCTTTGATAAACACGCGGCGGAGATTTAATTTTTAGTTCCCTTCCTCGAGATTGCCATGAAGATGAAATATTTTTGTCACTAGATACAACGATTAAACGCGAGAAAAACAATAAGAAAAGAATAAGAAAAAGATTTTACTTGTACATAAATTTTTCCACGAAAGATACGGAAATAACAAAATAAAAAAAAGTTAAATTTTATTAGCAAAATTAGTTTAAAGTTCTATATAGCTTTAAAAATTTTATTATTATATACATATATGTGTATATTCACGCTTTAAAAGGAATAGAACTGATTTATATTTTGTCTATTTTCAATACATAATAAAATTTAAAATCATAATGAGTTGAATGACTTCTTATGTTTTTCCTTATTGTGGATTAAAACGTTTTTTACCTTAAGACCGCGCACGATATTTCCAAACGAAAATAATAAACATTTGTTTTATTTCATGCTTTAAAAGTCATTTCGAGAACCTATTGCGCTCATAAAATAGACGGAGTCTGTTGCTCCATATATGTAAGTTTCATGTAGCAAAAAAAAATAATCAATTTTTAGTACTTGTTCTCTGATAAAACAGGATGTCTATAAATTATGTCAAGAAAGAAGAAAGTTACTAAGAATGTACTTTGTATTGTATTAACTTTTAACGAAACAGATCTAAAAGTCATGTCGTAACGTTAACCGATACTTGCCTGCCATGTTGGCAACCACAAATAACGATATCTATTAGGCGCGGAGAAATGCTTGACAATATTATTGTCTGATACATAGTACAATGTCTCGAAACACGGCTATTGCGTGACAATTTTGAGAAGCATTATCGGGAATGGAATAATGCAGCGATGTGTTGATTGAAAATCTAATTAATATATAGATTTTATATATTATTGAGTATATTATTGAGTATAAAAAATGATTCAAAAACGTGTGGCAAACAAGATAAATTTCAAACTTATTTGAAGTCGACTATATCGCGTCCTTTCTTCAAAAGTAATAAAACCAAGAACCGTGATTTTCGAGTTATTACCATGAATAAGTTAGATAAACATTACCCTGCGAGTAGCTATTATTCTATAGTCAATAATTTTCTGTCAAGTGGAAAATTACGGTTTTCTATAAAACTGTTTCCTATAACGCACCTTTTCTTCAAAAGTGACACAACTGAAAAATTAAGTCTCCCCTTTTCTGGGAAACTTAACTTTTCAGTTATGTCACTTTTAAATAAAGAGTGCAATATAATGTATTCTTCTTAATTATTAATATGATCTTCCAAGTAGAATCACTATGTTTAATACTTCTTCTAGCGACATTATAAAAACATTCTTAGAACACTGCACTGAACTAATATTGGATGTCAATTGAAACTTTCTCAAACTCAACAGACGTTTATACTCACGTTTATACGTTTAGAAACTGCAAAAATAAAACCGTTCTTGCTGTACAATACTTCAATATTTTCATAATTTCTTTACCACTTTCTAAAAAATTTAATATCGATTCTTTTAAAAGCTCACAAAATATCGAATGCTCACTCGACACAATACACTTTTCGATGCAATATTATCAAATTTATGAATTAAAATAATTAACAAGATAACGAATCATTAATTAATACTTATTTTATTAATAATTTATTGAAAAAAATCAAATTTAATAATCAATATTTAATAACTAATAAATAACGATAATAAAAAGAGCGTCGAAATAAAACTTAAATTTACTTTTGCAATTGATACTTTTGTTCTCATATCAATTATTCATTCTACTATTATCACTTATCAGTCTTACTTTATTATTACCATTATCTTATTATCTTATTATCAATGACATTTATTTTAATAAAATTTGTAGATACGATTTAGGACACTTAGAAAATTTTAAAATTATCGATTTAATCTTTTTATAATTGCAAATATGTTATACAGCAATTGTAAAATACTCTACAATAAAAACAACCTTCTTTTACAAAAGTATAAAAATTCAGTATAAAATTGCATGATTAAATTATTATTAGCTATATAAATTGATTAAAAATTAACATTAGTTTTAGTGTTGTTAGAACACACAAACAGAATGTAACCTGTTCAATTTTTGTCTGTATCACTCATTTACTTCATACTTTTATCACGCAGTCAGAATAAGGAAAAAGAGTACTTCTTTTTAAGTTATTTATACAAATATATAGATATTATGTTAAAATGATAAACGTACATACACGACATACACATTTCTCACCACTATACTACTGTATATTTTCTAAATTACTTTTTGTAATTTGTACGTATCATAGAAATTCCAAGTCCTTTATCAAATATATTTGATTTAGATCCAAACCCACTCTAGTGTTAATAACATTGTGAATACAAAAAAAGCCAATGGCCATCAGCGTTCTACTTTTGAAAACGGTGCTGCAACGAAAAAAGAAAAAAACATTTGCTGTCATCGAGGTCGCTTGACAATGTGTAATGTGTCGCATAAGTACAATCTGACGCGGCGGATCGTCTCTGTCAGTCGAACGAATTCAATCGTAAAACCTCAATGTTCCGAAGCCGCGTGTCACCGCCACCCAGACGACCGCTACATCGTCGCACGAGAGCCATCCCTTCCCATCCATCCACGTCTCCCGCGCGTCGCGCACCCCCTTGATACGACTATCGTGTCCGCTATCCTTACCGCGACGTACTCCCACCCTTCGTCGTTCGTGGGTAGCATGTATTTCACGTTGTGCCACCGCTACCAGCAGATCAGAGGGACGGAGGGACTTTTTCACGCATGCGCAACAGTGTCATACGCGTCATACCTATGCACCAAGTGCATGACCCTAAGTAGCGTACATGTTCCATCGAGATACGTGGCCCGTACAGTTTAAGCCTGTCGTGGAAGGAAATAGGAAATGTCAAGGAAATGCAGAAGGTCACATTGATAATGATATAATTCGCCTATATTATAATTTGACGTCGTGAGATTGCAATGCGGAAGCGAGGAAAAAAGTAACAAAACGTATCAAGACACACATTTGGGTTCTTTTCTTAATATATCTATATTTTTCTTTTATTATATTAACGTGAAAAGTGTATTAAGAACAATACGCGTATATTGTCGTTATATAATGTTATGTACATAAGTAATAAAATTAATTAATTTTATGTGGAGTAATTGATTAAATTTAAATTTATTATTATCATACGATAAACTATTTTTCTCTCATACAAGTTTTATAAAATCTTTAAATAAAATTTAAAAAAAGCAAGTTAGAAATTCTGAAAAGCATAATGTATAAGAGAAAGAATGAATGCTTGTTTATTTTAATTTAGATCCATTCAAGTCGTATATATGTAAATGAAAAATTAAAAACTTATATTGGAGAAAAATAATATCAATTTCGTGTGCAATAATAAATTAATTTCATTTTTTCTATTTCATAAATTTTACTAATATATTAAGATAACGACAATATACGCGTTTGATCTTGTTCTTAATACACTTTTTACATTATTGATATAGTAAAAGAAAAATATTAAAAATATTAAAAAATATGTACGGGGCCCCCCCAAAAGCACCTTACGTTCCATCTAAGCACGAGGCTGTCGAGCAGTCACGTGGTCCCTGCTGCACTTGCGTTGGAGATGGTCAAAGTGGTGGGAAAAATCCCTCCGTCCACTACCCCAGGTTACCAGCGGTCTTAGTAAGTTACGAACTGCATGCAAGTGCGCATCGATCATATTGACGGCTGTCTCTCGACTGATCCCGACGGTATGTCTTGATACGCTTCGCTGTTTTCTTTTTTTCCTCGCCTCCGTATTGCGATTTCGCAGTCGGTACTGTTGGATTCTCACTTCGCGCAGCGGGATTTCCCCGGATAAATCTAAGAAACTGGCTCGGAGTTTGTAAATTTGTCAACTCACGAAGATTTATCGACGACGACGACGACGACGACGACAGATAGAGAGGAAAAACTCGCGCGTTCGAAAGAAGGCAATTCAACGACGACAGAGCAGTGTGATACGCGACGAAGAAGAAAAACAAGACCTTGAACGAAGTGCGCGTGTGCATCACGAGTGCCCGCGGTTTTAATTGTCGCGCTATTATTTATCTCTTGCCGGCTGCACCTTCGTGCGATCGTACTTACATATCGTTCGGAAAAAAAAAAACAAGACAATTTATTGAAGGATATACGAATACATATTAAATTATAATTTGAATTATAAAATTTGAGATATACACATATATCTCGTAAGCGGTAAAAAGGTGTGCACATCAAGGAGGGCGAAACGAGAAAGCGTTCGAGAAAAGTGGCAAAGAGAGGAGGACTATCCATTCCCGGAGGCGAAGACTTCCTGCCTTCTTCCTCTTTTAATTCCGTATGCTCGTATTTCGTATTACGATCGTAAAGTGTCCTCGCGACGTGCATTGCGAAGGATCGCGCAGCGGATGCTGTACCTCTCTAAATCGCAGTCGTACGAACGTGCACGTGTGACGCAGCCAGGGTGTTGCGGACGGCCGCGCGGTAACGAACGAATTACGCGAGAATTCCGTATGCGATACACGCGGGTAAGGGGATTCTTTTCGATCGAGCGCGCCGCGCCGCGAGCCGCGCCGGCGGATCTTGCGTGATTACTAGATACAGTGTTGCTCGCGCGTGACGAGAGCCAGTGGACCCTCACACGAACACCGTCAATTTATCCAAAGCCTTCATTATACGAAACAACCACTGCGAGCTAGCAAGAAGGCAGAGAAAGAGAAAAAAAGAGAAAAGAGAGAGAGAGAGAGAGAGAGAAAGAAAGAGAAAGAGACGACAGGGTAAGTCCTTTTGTCGCAAAGAATTTGTTATTGCTTGTCTGGTTGCAATTGAATGTTGATGCTGCGCGCGCTAACTTTCGGTAAAACGACATGATAGACGACGTCTATCGCCAAGCCAGAAAAGCCAGGAATAACACACAGTAATAAAAGAAGTAAGAAAAAAAACGTTTTGATTAAGAGTTACGTGTAAATTGGCATAATTACTTAAAAAACTTTATGTAGGTACGTATTATCGAGGTGAGAGTTACTCCGTTCCTACGCGCGCAGCTTCGGCTAGAGTATGTTTTAATAATACCGGTATTAACTTTCAGCTACTTTCTCGTAAAATAATCATCAAAGAAATTTATAGTGTTTTTTTATAGTGTATTCTAATATAGCTCTTGTGTGGCAATATACCATATGATGCCTAGCTTAAGCGCAGCGATTTATGTATATCTATTGTCAGAGATAAAATTATCACACAAAATGCTAATTATTGACGCATATATGACACACATATTATTATAAAAAAATATATTATATTTTACACACACGCTTATAAATACTTTAAAAGTATAGTATATTTTTTTAGATTATATATTCTTCCTCCTATCTTTCAAAACTGTATACTTATAAGTCTAATAAAAAGAAAAAAGATATTCTATTTAACTTTTATAACGATTTGTCCATCTATTATTTATATTGTGGCAATAACGTTAACACACGTGAAAAATATACGAAAATAGAAGGAGCTTTTTGATTCAAACCAAGCCTCGATCCCAAGAAATCTCGCGCTCAAATTTTACGACACAACCGATATCAGGCATTGCCTCTAAGTTTGAGACGACACGAAAGTTTCAATTGTCTAATTGCAAGAAAACTTATGGCTTCTTGCGAGTATTCATACGATTCTGTTTCATTTCGCGTTTTGTCTCGAAGTTATAAGTTTATGAAGTTATATATCGATCAAGTGACTTTAACTTCTGCGTGATTTCTTATTCACGTCCATTTTTGTGAATGTAGATTTATTTCAATTTCTAAGTCTTAGAACTAGAAACAGAAATTAAATAAAGTAAGTAAATCCATATTGTTATTGGAGAAATTGATCAGAGAAACAAGAAAGAGAGGGGGAGGAAGAGTCGTTCTCTAAATCGTTACAAAAAAAATGCAATCTCAAATCAGATCAATAACACTCGAACATTGAAAGCAATAAAAATACCTAAAAATGTACATGCGATTCGTTTGTAGTACTCATCTGATAGGCTTCCTCCTGTCCGCAATATTCTACGAATATACGGTAACGCAATTATCTTGGAAACTTGTGTTTTTAATTTTTGTAAAAGGATAATGAATTATATTAAAACTGTATCAGGGATTTCTCTAGTACAGTCTCATATAACTATCAAAATATAGTTTTGTCAATTCTTACGCTAAAATTATGGAACGTTATCATATCATATTTCATAATTAATTAAATACACCGATAAAAAAAATTGCTTAAGTCTAATAAATGATATTAGTACTATTCAAATAACTTATTTACATGAAACATGTGAATATTTCTTGTTTGAAGTAAATATTACTGGTTTGATATAAAATAGTTATTTAAATAGTACTAATAACATATTTATTTAAATCAAGTAACTTTTTCTTTAAGTGTATATTAATTAATATGTATCATATCAAATAAAGTGTTTCAATGAGCACGGATATTTTAAACGAAATTAATAATGTTAATGATGAGATTACTACTAATAATAATAATTATTATAATAACAGCTTTAAATAAAAAATATTAGAAAAAATAAAAATAGTAAGTTCATAGATCAACAGACAAAAGTATAACGGCAACAGCAATATTAGAATAAGAAATCTGACAAGTTAGATTAGGCGAGGTCTTTCATATAATTTTTAATACAGTCGCTCGCAAAAATATTTAAGCAAGTATGATATCAATAAAAACGTATATAGAAAAAAATATTTGGTATTTATAATTTATAAATGCATATATAAATGTATGGTAAAGTAATTACGATTAATAGCTCTATTTTTATAGTTACCACTGTTATGATATTAATAATAATTGTGTTTATAATGTCACCAACTGTGACATAATTTTATTATAAATTATGACCATTTCAAATATTAATATAGTAAAATGTTAAAATGTGGATGGTAAAAATAAACATTTCTGTGTAGTAAATGCAATCACAATTATAATGAATATAAGTAATAACTAATAACTATAATTTGCATGATTAAAACAATTATAAATATACAGTTGGCACTTAAAATGACCATGAATTATAGTTAAATTAATGTAATTTTAATGATTTTATAGTATGTTATATTTAAATTAAATACAAATATAAAATATGTAACTTAATACTCCTTACGTTAGCACATACTTTGTTAAATAGTAGATTAATATAGAAAAATTGGAGAGGTGAAAACGATGATAACACGAATTCAAAAATAATAACGCGCATAAAATATATAAAAGTTAAATGCTGGGAAAATTTTCGCAATTTGAAATACTTTTGCGTGTGACTGTACCGATGGCATCTGTCTCCACGCCAACGTGCCAGGAAGTCGTAGTTAGTTAAAAAGTCGCGCGAACGGCATACTACAATGTAACTAGGCGGAGATGTATTTGCTTCCTACCGAGATGCGGTTGCGCTCCTCGCTTTATCGCGAATCCATTCGTAGAGATCGCCTTCGCGGAGATATTCCCCGATAACGCGGCGTACGCGCAATTTATCTCGAGTCCTTCTTGCGAGCATATAATATGAATGTACTACATATAATTGACACAGAGAGAAATATACACTTCTCATGAAATTTTAATTTTTGGTAGACGTCTCTGTATATTATTTGTAGATACCTCAGCGTGCAATGTCTGGAAATTTTCCTGTCATCTTCTTTAAATGAGGATTTGACAAATGTTCTTTGCAATATGCTTATTATCATTATTAATGTTAGGATAGAACTGTCATGAATCTCTTTGGCAACAGAAAAACATAACTGGAAATAGATAGATGATGACCGCAGAGGTATTTTAATTTAAGAAATCTGAAGATGCGTTCTCTTGAGAAACACGAATAAGATTACATGATTAATCAATTGCACGAATATATCGTTTAATAGAGTTTTATTAAATTTTGAAATTAAAAGACATTATTCGAGATTATTTTACTTATTGCGATCCTGTATTCAATTCTTATATTGTCTCTAATTAATACGGACCGATATGATTATGATTAATGGATTGGTCGAGATATTGCGGAATACATTGTAAATTATATGACTTTACATGTGGTACTCGTATCACATATAGATTTTGAGTTCTCGTGATCATTTATTATCACAAAGAAAAGCAATAATCATTTGTATTATAAAAATTGTGTCATCGCTGACGGGTTTTTTCGTATTATTAAAACTTACATGAGCTAAAAATAATTCTATGCTTGAGAAAAAGGAACAAAAATAAAAATAGCAACAAAGTATTATTGAACGCCATTCTTAGAATTACGAAAGAAAGTTCACGTTCATATATTAAAACTGACGGATGATATAAATTAGACTTTTTAGTCCAATGCATTGCAAAAAAATATTTGTTATTTTATCACTTATTTTGCATTTTTTTTATGTGCATTGAGATTATTACATTCATATTATATAGATTAATATCATTACATTCATTATAATGAGGCAACGTATATTTCAAAGTGACTGTAATATTCTCAATTGTGAGATGTAATAGAAAATAATATTTCTCGAAATTTTGATATTTATTTACCAATATTCTACTAGCTGTGCAAAAGTAAATATACATATGCATTTTTATCGCGCATATAATTATTCGGAATTTATCAATTAAGTTAATATTTATCGATTATTTTTATTAATGCTAAAATATACTATTGATACTTTTGATATCATTAATTTTTTTAATTCTCACTTTTGAAGACGATTATGATTAAATACAATAAAGATAAAATTCTTATATAATGAAAACAGTAAGATTCAAGCAACATCTATTCACGTAATGCTCTATTAAATCTGCGGAATCTGAATTTCGCTCTACTTAGGATAGTTAGCTGTTCTTCTTGTGTGATTTGTGATCTTTCGTTCTTAGATAAGCCACGAATGTTTAATGAGACAGGTTTTGATGTGCTGTACTTCTCTGGTATTGCGTATCTTTTATCTCACCTCACTTTTACCATGACCATCTGCGGCGATGCCAGGAGAAACGTATCTTTACCTTCACGAGGTCGTGACTCCCGTGTCCTTCATAGTGGCTTTAGCCATGTCAGAATTTATCATAACTTTTATAGAGATACCGAGCTTATCCATTACCCATTTCAGGCTCGGGTATCCTTTATCTTGAGACTTGCATACACGAGTGGTTAATAGATCTTACGGAATTCCGTTGTTGCACATATTCCATAACAAACGACCTATCCAAAGACGTATTCTTAGTATCACGCTTTTCGCCAGTTTCAGTTAATGTCGACACGCACTTATGTAATATTTAATTAGACTATTTAACATTACAATGCTTGCGCGAGCGCCATTAACTTCAAATACCTTGCATCGGACCAAAGTTATAAAAATATATAAATCTATCAACACTATCACATTGGTTATTTTAAACAAATATTTCGAAAATTTTCGAAAAAAGGTGGAAAATAGATTGCAAGTTACTTTGCATAATAAATAATCTACACACGCAAAATATGATTTAACGATTACAAATCGATCATCGGAGTAATAAAATAAATGCCGGCTGTATACTTGGCTTGCATATACGGAGCTACTTCGACCAACTTCGACAATTAACTTTAATCAACGATTAACTTAATCGCCGAGGTAGCAAGCAGACATTATTTACCGTCATTTTTACGTAAAAATAGCATTTTTTGCAACATTTTGACGTTAAAATGACAATAAATAATGTCAGCTATCTAGGCGTTAATCGCCGATTAAAATTAAAATAATAAATTAAAATAAATCGAAGTTGGTCAAAGTGGCCCTACATACAGTACATACAGTTGACATTAACACGATTGTCTTATAAATTTAGATGTAAGTGCCAATATGTTTACATGAAAATGTTTTTTGTTTCTTTTTTATGGTATTTGCTGTTTATTAAGGCATCATATTATATTGTCGTAGTTTCAACATGTTTAATTTCGATCACTTTCTTTGTAGCATTTAAATGATCAAAATAATTCATTTCATGTTTCAGAAAGTAGAGCCATATTGGATAGAGATAGAAGAATTTGCAAAACATAGCTTCATGCACAAGACAACGGATAATAATCGCCATTATCTCGTTTGAACGAGACCAAATTCGTCAATTTCTTCGCTCTCGGTGAAAGATCCGATCACAATCATTGTGACAAGAAAAGAGGAGAACGGCTTTTCGTCAATTAATATTAAAGTTCTTCGAACGCTATGAGTAACGAAGAAAGAAGTAGACCGATGAAGAGAAAATTAGAATACGAATCAGCAGATTCGACACCCTCTAAAAGAAGAAGATCTGATCGGAAGGAACCAACGTGCGGACGATGCAAAATTCATGGAGTGGTGGCAATTAAGCTCAAAGGACACAAGCATTATTGCCAATTTCGAGCATGTAGTTGTGAATTGTGCTCTATTTATCTAAGGAGAAAAAGATTATCGGCAGACCAGATAGCTTTAACAAGAGCGAGAAAATTGAGTGAGGAGCATAAAAGATTACCTGACGAGGTTAGTCTTTCTTTATTTTTTAAAGAAACTCTGATAGAAAACTTACAATTTCATTGCGATTGCGAAAAATTGATGTAAAAAATCAAATATTTATTCAGTAACTGGGAATAATGTTTACATTTTATACTGATCATAATTCAGTTCAAAATGAAATCTACATGATATAGCAGATTGCAACATTGTGCACTTTTAGAAAGCTTATAGATTTCTATATCGATTTTGATAAAAAAATTTAATGGAATGTATATTTAAAAATGCGTGAATGCATATTCAAAACAACTATCGTATCAATATTAAATGACCAACATATGTTGTGATTTTCAGTTGGCGTCATTACAAATAATATTTGCAATGATGCCAACTGAAATTATTAGAAAATTTGCTTTAGATAAAGAGGATTCTCTATATGTACTATTTACATAATAACGTTGCATAATTACATATATAAATAATATTAAATAATAATAATATTAAATTAATAATATATATATGTATATTATTTACATAATAACGATGGATAATCTATCAATGGGTAAATGCTGTGTAGGCAATCCTCTATTACGTAACTGAAACTAATTAAATAATTGTTAACTTCTTGATCTTTGCTAGAGCCCAATCCAATTTATGAAATCTAAATGAATACATTAAAAGCTTTAATTTATAATTTCGAAAAATTGCACAAGTAAATTAAATGAGTTTCAAGTTGTATATCGATCTATATTTTTAACTTATTATTTTTATGTTGAAACCAAATGATTAATTTCAGGATGGAAATAAGTTTTTTAGTAGAGGAAATAAGATTTTTAATTTTTAATCTTGTTGTATTGTTTGTTAATCTTGCTAATACATATATATCGCACATCGCAATTATAATGTATTTTTTACTATTTGTATACTACTACTGTTTTTTTTTTTCTTAATAGGTGCCATCATCGATTTTAAATATTATTTCGCACCGAAAATGTAAGTAATATTGATATATTATATATTATATAATAAGTTGCTTGTTTATTGCTTAGATGAGACATATAATGATTAATTTCATATATAAATTAAATCACGTATAAAGAAATGTGAGAGTTCAGTAAAGATAAAAATGGGAAACATAGTTTGTAATCGCCCGCGAGAGGGATAATCGCCCGCGAGAGGGACAATCGCCCGCGAGAGGGACAGTCGCCCGCGAGAGGAACATATTATGTTTCAATCTAAACATCTAAAATTAGTGCGTTAACATTATATTAAATATTCAGAGATTGTCTTTTTTGATACTTATGTAATATTTCTAAGATAATCTTCAGAATATTAAATGAATAATTACGTAATTAATACAAGAAATCATTAATATAAATAACACGAGTGAAATCATGTAAAAAGAATAAGTATAGGAATACTTATCAGCGTGTATATGCTATTATAAATTAAATTAAAATTCATGATTAGCCTATCTCTATGTCGAGTCACGATGAAAACTATTCTTATGTTTGACTTGCAGTTTTTTCTAACATAATATATACAATACATTTCTTGATCTAGTCATCGCTGCATGCATCACACATGTTTTACAGCAATCGCGTCACGAATTCACCCGATCCTATGTGTTATGTCATTCAACGCGCTTATGCGTAAGATGAAATTCGTCTGGCATTTGAACATCCCGTATAGGCCATAGTATCTAATAATGCATTATTTAGCCAACGATATCGCGACCTTTGCGTCGCAATGCGAATGGTATTTGATAGTGTGATTAGTAGAAATGGAGAAACATAGATTGTCATTGCAATATGCTCTTTCATTGATTTGAATGAAAATTATTTCGTTTCGTTCTACACGCAACGTCTACGTAACTATCTGAAATAAGTAAATTTCTTATGCAAGGAAGTTAAAACTCTATATTTTGTAGCTCTGAGAAAACATATTTTTCTTTGACAAAGTACGTTTCAGATTTGTTTTAAGCGCAATTCTTCTCATATACGGGATCATTTATTTTTGATTGTATGTAACAATCGCGTAATGGATACCCATTTCGTTCTGTTTGCAGCCAATTAATGTGTCGTAAGCAATTTTCTCTACTACAAATAATATTCTTTTAAATCCTTATATATTTCAACGTAGTCTTCTAGATCCAAGATTTCTGGTCGTGGTGCTAAATCTTTTCATCTCTCTCAACCACATTAACTTAAAGAAAAATAAAATACCCGCGCGATTGCAATTCGTATTTGTTGACAGTTAAATAACTTTCTTTTCTTGAATATTGAGTACTTTAATGTATATTTATAACGGCCGACATCAAATACTTTGTAACTTCAATGAAAATAAAATAAACTTCACAAATAGCTTTTTATTAAGTGTATATGTACTAATATCATGAAAATATGCATGTGTGCTGATCACTTATTTATCATTGCGTCTCTAGATGATAAACACACATGTACGCGATGAAAACTAAGATTGCCTACCTGTTGCACACATTTTCCCTCGGTATCTCTCATCTCCCGTGTACTTGTGAAACGCAATCTTTATTGCAAGTAGCACATTCTCAATTATACGTTCTTTGAAAATGTATTAACTTCAAAAAGTAGCACAAATTTTTATGCTTTTTGAATGCAACTAAAAAGTACTCGCCATCGTCTTGCATGTTTTATTAAAATTAATGAAATTATCTTATCGTCGACACATATAAATACATTAAAGTTCAAAGTAGGTATTTAACTATTAATGACAGATATACATTACAATCGCACGGGTATCTTAATTTTTTATAAGTAGTTAACAGAGATAGAAAAGACTTAGCAAATCTTGATAACATCGGTACAATTAAGAAATATAAATGTAAGCTAGATATATTGGAATTGGAAAAAATAATAATTAATTTAGTTTTGATAGGGAAAAATTTGAAGTTTTGCAAAATTTGTTGCATTAGAATACAATTTCTCGAGGGTGCACTATTGTATAATGCATGATAATATAGCGTGATTATGTTATAACAATATAACTTTCTTGCTAGATAAATACTCTAACATTCAATCTTTGTAGATTCTCTCGCGAATATCTAATCTTAATTTTATTACGATAAAACAAAGTTCGTAAAAAATTTAAAAACTTGAAAATTGTGGCATAAACATTATTTATTTAAATCGTTTTAATTATTTCTATAAGAGTTTATGCTTTGTGTACGAAACTTTCTCTCCGATAGTAGGTCAGTTCTTTCTTGCAATAGCAATCAAGAAAGATATCTTAAGAATACTTCCTTCTGATATCATATCACGAGTGACGACAGCATGATGCAATTATTTATAAGTTCGAATGGGTATATCCAACGACACCAGGGTTAGCGCGCTGGTCAATATAATTCAACGAATATAAATCGTGCTTATGCTGTAACTGTTTATTAAATAAGAAGATTCTAATCAACGTTTTAGTGCGAGAAATGACGATCCACAGATTTTGTTATTTACGCGTGACTTTTATGTTGTGCACATAGAGAGTGCAGTTAGGAATGCACGACTCTTTGTGGTTGTTCGGCCTTTTACCGAGCGACCTACGCAAAAATACGAAGGAACGTCAAAGTTCACGAACCACGATAATAATCGACTGCATTTCGTTCCTGGTACCCACTCTTTGGTTGTAATCAAGCGAAATAATTATAGAATAAATTATAGTGGCGAGATAGTGGGACCTCCTCCGTCGCGGAATCTAGGAACAAAGATTGGCATTCAGTGCAGTCAAGCAAAGAAGGTTATTGCTTACCCTCACGCGTACACTTTAAACCGTTATATTGTACACGAGCATCAAAATGTCATTCGACGAAGAAGAAAGAGGGATCGTCTTTCACGGAAGAACAATTCTCACACTGTCTCCGAGATTGCTAAATCGACTATTGCATTCGACATTCTCAATTTTTTTTTACCTCATTTTTCTCTTACGGATTTTGAAATAAAAGTTCTCGAGCAGGACTTTTTGCTTGCAAGTAAAACAAGTTATTGTGTATCACACATATGTAAGAGAGATCGAATTATACGATACGTAGGAAAAAATATTTGTAAATTCACAATTTAGCCGAAAGATAACGATAAGAAAATTTTTCGGTAAGCAATAGTGTCGGAATCATTTTGTCCTGTTTTTCAATAATAATCTATGCGGTGAGCCTATACGTGCATCGAGTCGCGTTTGTCATTGTCACTTCTAAGCTCGTAACGCAAGTGTTCGGTGTAACCAGCGTACTTATAACGTCGTTCACAGGGATCCCAACGAAATTCAAGCCACTCTTTCACTTGACAACCCAACCGAATGTTAACCCTCGTTTTACGAGCGTCCTCATTGGCCGGCGGGCCATGCGAACTCGGCTAATATAATACGAACTTATAACCAAAGTCGAAACCTAGGAGCTCGCTTTCGCTTTTACGATCCAGCTCGTTTTTAAAAGTTATCGTTATTTTGCTCGCTTTTGGACGAAATAGTTTGTTCCCGGACGTAAATGGGTTGAAGGAAGCAAAAGTTTGTGCGCAGGACTAACCACTAAACCTGAATTGACAACACAGTTCTCTCTCAACACGTCCTCTTTCCTACAAAGAGAGAGAGAGAGAGAGAAATATCACTGTATACATCTGCATCTACAATTTCCCACTGGGATAATACCACAGCGGGATTGTAAAATCTTTTTACGAGAACGAAGAATCACGGTAGAAAGGGACATCCTCGTGAACAGTATATTCATCACTAAACATTCCCCCATCGTGGTTCCTTTGTTCGTGTAATTTCTTCTGGTACGCGAAGTAACGTATTATTTAAGTGATTTTCGAAAGCAATTTCTTAGACAAAGAAATTGCATTTATTTTCGTTTCTGAAAAGTCACCGGAAATTTCAGTTATATTATACCTACATGAATCTCGAGGTGCCCTGTTAGGACAAGATAATGCAAATAAATGTTAATTTACGACGCATACGTGCGCGAATTAATCACAGAAATTAATACAAGCATAGCTTCGTGATATCGTGATCGATAATAATGGAAAAGTGACGCGACATCAAATAATGCGGAAAGTCGGCATCACGCCATGGTGTCTTGAAGACGTTATGCTTCAACTTGGGAATGATTATGACGAGTATACGGAGGTTGTAAAGTTTGTCATTACGAGCTTGCATTTCGAAACATTAAGTACGAGCTTTTAATAACGCATCATTCGTCATTATTCCTACGTGGAGTAACTACATGATCTGCGTATTCGTTGCTTCGTGCTCCCAGTAATTTTGAATCCAACATCAAAGTATAGATATAGAATGTCTCATGATAATAAGATATTCTAATATAATTAATATTCATTAATAGACTTTTAATAACGATACAGATTTCACCAAAAACTTTTATAGCTAAGAGGTCAGAATTCAATAATGAAAAACAGGAACTTTATTTAACCGAGTCTATTTGTACTTTAGATAAGACGAAAGTATGCTTGTTTGTCGGATGATTTGTTTTTTACTTAATTGTAAACGTAATTGTGGTCAATTGTAAAGATATGATTACTTTCCTTGACCTGATAAATGTAATTTATTCTCGTCTGTTAGATTAGCTTTGTACAATTGCTATGTGTGTGTGTGTGTATCATTGAGCGGAATAAATTGTCCTAATTGATAAATATTTTTTTCGGGATTACTAAATATGTTGCCATTTTAAAAGTAATCACTAATTTCAAATTTTTTTTTTATGTTACTTTATACTTTCGCGTCTAGTGAACATGAAACTCGGAGAATATCTCGGAGAAAGAGAAATTTAAAACCACGGATTTTTAACAACATTACGTATAAATAGATTCATTATCGTTCTCGGAAAGTTAATCGAAGGAAAACCATTTGCGGTTACACCAAAAGAAAGGGAGAGAACTCTCGCATTCTCATCTCTGATCATCATAAGATTTTTACGATCGTTAACTCTGTTTCGGTGTGGACCTCACCGAAAATCCTACTCATAAATCTCGCGAAGAGCCCGGTGTCGGTTTTCTTTCTGGCTTGGCCTGCGCGCGATGACATTTCGTTTAGGCTAACCATTTACAAAATTCGATGATCGTTCTTGCGGTTGTCCTTTGATCGAGCCGAGAAGAATGGATTTATTGCACAAAACGCTCTAAAAATAGAACTGCTGTTTCCAAGGATGCACGTGCCATTTTGAAATGGCATTTATGACATTCTCAGATTACTCTTGATGTTACAATATTAAGAGTACGTTAGAAGTAGATAAATACAACACGTATTAAATACAGATTAGATATTAATAGGAATTCTTCAGTAGTGTAATATATTTTTGTATTTAAACCAATGCTGTCTAAGATCTGTAATTGTAAACACTGATTTGAAACGTGTCAGCGTTTATCTCCGTTAAGAAAAAAAACCGCAATAGACATGAATGCTGATACAGATTATATATGATCATAAACAACATTGATTTATTGTTAGACTATTTTTAAATATTTCAGTATTTTCTCAAATATGACCCGATGTCAAAACGCATTTTCTCAATTCTGGAATTCTAATTAAAACATAATTTTATATTGCTGCTGTATATTAAGGGGCTGCGCATAATAGGATAAATATTAAATATTAAATATTAAATATTAAATTTTACACAGGAGAGAAAGAGAGAAAAGATC
>QKQZ01055862.1:0-29505 GCA_003595255.1 Solenopsis fugax | reverse complement strand
ATAATACTTGATAAATTAAATTATCGATAGCTACGGCGTATATACCGCAGTTACCCTAAATAATAAGTATTTTGTATCCATAACCATCTGAAAGATATGTTTCTAGGTCAATTTTTATCAGTATTGATTTTTTTAAATTTTCATCCTTGTCTTTATTTTGCATTTTGTATTAATTTTTAATGTTTAATTCTATTTCTGTAATCATCTCTTTTCTACAATAAGTTTGAAATTCGGACATCTCGTTTTTTGATGCTTACTTTTGTTAAATATTCGAGGGGCTAGAAGTTAAAGAATTAAGGAAGCTCAAAATAACAACCCTGGCTGGAGGAATAGCTGTCGCAATAAATTCTTTACAGTATTCTAAGCTGCTTGTAAAGTCATTATTCAAATTGACGATCAATTTAGTTTATAATATTATTTTTAGCTTTTATTTATGATTGTGTTTCAAGTTCGTTTATAAAGCTGAAAATATATTTAAAATTTGCATATAAAATATTCAAATATTAGATGCAACTTCGACTATAATTAGCTTCTCTACTCATTTGTGTAATTTACTTAAGTGGCTTGGTTTAATTCTTTATTATCTAAATAACATTGTAGAAATTGGTATTTTTTTTATATTTAAGTTTGAGAAATTCCATATATTTGCTTATTACTTCATCTAATATATAATTATTTTTTAGGAGGAGAAGAAAAGTCTGAAGGAGCGTTTACAAGCTATTCAAGAGGTGACGCAAACAGTTCAGAATTCAATCGGTTACCTAGCTAGTCTTTGCGAGAGGGTAAAGAATCTCTTCAACTTCACAATCCCCTATTTAAGCTACTTGGCGATACTTCTGACGATCGCCGGGGCGGTCGTGCTCTATTTTATTCCGGTCCGGTATTTAATTCTCGCCTGGGGAGTCAATAAGTTCTCTAGGAAAATCCTCAGGCCTCACTCCGTGCCCAACAACGAGCTCCTCGATCTTATATCCAGAGTGCCTGACGACGAAGAATTATTTAATTTTAGGTGAGCAATTAACGATAATACACGTATCGTATTAACGCGCTTATCATCATCTGTAGAAATTAATCGCATTTTTTCAGTTATAGATATAAAACTTCTATGAAAATGTGTCGAGAAACTCGAGTGTAACATGGTTTGGCTTTTTTCGTTCGGTTATTAAAAATATATCATATTAAACTGAATCACATAATTTTATATTTTAACATTTCTGAATTTGACAAGCAGTAAGTCGAAAACCATCGATTTCGATGTATATATATATTTCACTGTAGCTAGAAAGTTTTATAAGACTCACAGAATGTAAAGTAAAGAAACTTTTGAATAAAAATAAAAAAAAAATTAATATAATAAATTCAGTTTAAAAAGTCACAAAAAGAATTGTTGCACTTTTATATAAACAATTTGCACCTTAAGAGTACAAATTCTAAATATAATAGATATCAAATATGTGCAACATTCACATGTAAACTTTAAATTAATTAAATCTGCACTTTTTTGAGAAAATAAATTTTATCTTCAATATTATTCGACATTTCAAATGTTTGGAAAAACAAATAATTTCATATAGTGTTACTTCTAAGAAAAAGGAAAAGAATATATATGTGTGTTTAGAATATACTATCAAATATATTAATAATGCGATTTTTTTAAGCGACAGTCTTTCTCACAAATTGCCATATCAACGAAACTTCATATAATCTTCGCGGCATCTGCTTGCATCGCTGGCGACACGTTCGAATTTAAAAGAGCTCAAAGGAATCCTTCAACGCGTGTACTTTTACAGAGAACTAAAACCTGTGCCGACAGCGGATTGCGAGAGAGGCAGTCCCAGTTCGAACGTGACGAGAAGAGAGCAGAGAAAGAGGCACAAGGCGGCGTAGCAGAATTTCCCGCGGCCGGATGTCGCGGGTCCAAGGTCGTCCAGTATCCTTAAATCGGTCCTGCTGCGCCGGAAGTTGCGACAGCGAAAAGGATCAGCGGAAAATACGGATGTGATTGATACAGACTGAATATTCGTTCATTTTGTACCCTCCCTTGATCGTGAGAGCCTCGACTCTAACGTCAGTCGTTAGCGAAGGTATCGCATGTGGTGTGCTTCGAAGGAAAGAAAGAGAGAGTGAGAGGAAGAAAAAAGTGGAAATGTAAAAATTATGGATAACGAAAAATATTAACGCCGAAAGAGAATACCAAAATTTAATTTACTTTAGGTGTACATTTGTTACGTGATGATGAGAAGAAGAGATTTTAATCGCACATGATGAAGTATTAAGCACTGCGGTATAAACAAACGGTAGATGATCACGTGATACGTCTTGGAGTGTATCACGTTATAAAAAAAAGAGTATAAAAAGGTGCAATTATATATTGGAACATATATTATACGGAATATAAAATTATATGTAACGTCGAATGCATTGAAAATGTATATAACGTATATTATATATTAAAATGACAAATTGCCATTGTCATTACAATTACTTATACAATGAATAATATGATTACGTCGTTTCTTTTCCGCAGTAACTTGCAAACTTTATTGTTATTTTTTTCAAGACGTATGATTAATTAATACTTTTCTTAGACATATGACAATTGATGCTTTTCTTCTCATCCATTGAATAAATTGAGAGTAAAAGTGTATCGAATTTAATTTTTTTGAAAGTAAACGCACGATAGTAAACGCTTCCATTGATCTGAATCTCTGCTGACGATATGTGATGAATGTAAAAGCATGATCAGTAAAGAAGTTTGCATAACGTTTCGATTTCTTCTGTATTATTTTTTTATATAATTATTTCTGACAAACTGCATAATTACGTACAATATTTCTATAGTCGAGTGTATAAAAATTCAAGATATAAATTTAAAAATTTTAAAGTGTAAAAGTAAGAAAAAATAAAAATTTAGGCATTTTAAAGACTTATTAATTGAATAATTTAAGTGTACAAAAAGGCAGCAATGATGGATTAAAGGATTGCAAATAGTTAAGAAGAAACCAGTCTTCGAATTCGACAGCAAATCGAATAAAGAGTAACTTCTTTTCTGGTCATACGATTCAGATAAGAAGAATGCGTTAATTTCTTTAAGATGATCTCCCAAGTGGCAGAGAGAGAGAGAGGAGGGGGGACTAGAGATAAAAGGAGGCACAGGCAAGTTTGAAAGTATTCCATGTTAAAAGTGAGAGCCGCGTTTCGAGCATATCAAGGAGAGCAAGGAACGTGTGTTCTTAGAAATAATAATTGATAAATTAATGAAGATAGATATTTAAACAAAATGCGATGACATTTCTCTTAGGGGAACGCTCGTCAATTGTTTCGTCCATCGGTGTTGTTAGTTAGCTATTAGATATTATTATGAGGGATAGAGAGACGTAAGAGCCAGTAAAAGAAATTTTCTAGGATACAGTTATCCTAGAGTTCCTGCAGGAATTACACGTAACTGGACTTCGCGAAAGGATTATTATAGTTGATTTTAAGTTAATTCGAACGTTCTGTCGCGCTTTTTTTATAGATAGCAAAAGATAGCTTTTTTAAAAATTATTTGCGGGGATTCCATGAAATGTCCACTAAAGCTATTGAAACGAAAGAAGTGTGTTGCGGCATTTGTAAGTAATAATTTTAAAGAGATACAATGGAGCTTATTTAGAAAAAGAAATACACGGCGAAATTTCCGTGTTGAAAATTTAACTCAATATATTCGCGCATGCGGTTTTGCGAAATCTTATTACGCGTGCTTACATACGTTGCGTGCGATAGCTCCCTTCTAAAGCGTCTGACGTTATTTAAGTTTTCATTTCAACGCACAGTTTTACCTGTGATTAGAACGAGATAGGAGACGAAGAGAGCGAGATTACTTTATGACGGCATTTCTGTGTGGGAAAAATCGTTGTTGCGAGAAAAGCCGGTTGCCTTTTCAGCCGAAATTTTTCCAGATCACGACGCGTGTATTTTACAATGACGTTTTGCACTTGCAAAGACACGTGGTTTGATAACGTTGAAAAATATGCAAATCTGTGTGCGACAATTTTCTTATCGCGCGGAGAAACAAGTTCGATGTACTGCTGCTGTTACGATTAGCGACTTTAACATGCCTTTTCAACATGCGGTTATGCAATTGTCATTGACATAATGTTTCTTCTGTTCGGCGCGCATTTATTTCGTTCTTAAGTTAATACTTCATGTCGTTCAGTCGTGCAATTTAAAACATTGATAAAACCATAGTAGAAACATACAAAACAACTGAAAATATCTGTCGCATTATAATCGTCGTAAAATACCAGTAGTTTTCAGTACAATTCTATTTAGCAGATCATTTGCAAATTATCTTAAATTTATGTTTTACAAAAATGAAGAATAATTTCATTGGCTGCAAATGTGTGTTAAAGTTCAATTTTTCAGAGATATAAATTTAAGGCGATTATTATACTCTTATCTTATCTCTACGCGTTACTTTATAGACATTTACTTATTTTCGCATGTAAGATTTGGCTTTATTTAGAAAATAATATACGTTACGTTCTACTCGCTTTGCTAGAATATTTATTTTCATTATTTATCTAGACAAGAATTGTTGTTAATTATTCGAATAATAACTGGAAATTTCAAAGTTATTTTGATAAGTTATAGTACATTTTGACGATGGATTGTAATGCAACTGTGATCTAATTCCATTATAAAATTTTGAAAAATATTTAAGAACAATATACAATGACATTGCATATCTAAAATCATATTAATGAATAAAAGTATATATACAAGTAGAAATATCGCAATTCCAGTCTCAAAAATTATGAATATCTCGCAACAATGCGAACATACAGAATACAGAATTACTCCGAACGTTTCCTTCATTATGACTTTCTCGATCAATTTGTTTATCGAGGAATAAGTTTTTCCTCGATAAAATTGGCAAATCATATGTAATAATAATGATGGTTAAAAAGGAATATTTTGTGAGCTACGTTTACAGAGAGATCATTTGACAAGATTATCTTCAATCAATTCAAATGCATTTCATTAAAACCTTCATTTGAAGTTTAATTGTAAATTGAAATTTTAACTATAAAATTATGCAATATTATAAATTGTAAAGGTACGACAAATAATGATTTCCATACATAGATGGAGAAAGTTATGATTGAAAACATTCGGACTCTGGAATACATCGTATTTACACGACTCGCGTGTGGAATAGCGTGTTAATTAATAGATATGTGCGTGCGGCAAATTTCTCCGCGACGAAACGTCGCCTCGGCGACCGCAGACACGTTGTGCAAATGCATTTGCTCGAGAAGGCGAATACTGCGTATGAATACTTATTTTTAGTCGCAATTTTACCAATTCGTGGCCGGTTCGCGAGAGAAAGAGAGAGAGAGAGAGAGAAAGTGTGAAAAGCGTGTGAGAGAATGAAAGAGAGGGTAATATCGCTGATCCATTTTTCGCTTTTCTACTTATATACTATACTATAGTCGTTACATACCGTGCATACGTCTTCTTCCGAGTCTTTTATCTTCGATTTACTCATTCTCATGCTATCTAAGCGCCTCGATGATTCTTCCGGCACGGCATTTGAGACTCTTGTTATGGAGCACAACACGGGGCGCATTTATTCCACACACATGCACACGTATATACACGTAAGTTACATAACATACAGGGTATGCCACAACCGTCGATTGTTTTTCTCAGATTGTTCTCACAAATTCCTTAGCCACTTTGGAACCGATTTTTCCAACCGATTAAATTATCGATTCTACTTATAATTTCTTGAACAATTAATTGAGAGAAGCTCTGACTGAGCAAAAACTTTGAGATAGAAAAATATATTTCTCCCTCAGTTTCTCAAAAAGTGAAGAGATAAATGATTAAACAGAATTTTTATTTGAAGTTTGAACATATCCAATATTAAAGATTGGAAGCGTGCAATAAAATATGACTTATTTCGATATATTCTCGCTAAGGAAAAATCTCCAAATAAATTAAAGAAAAACTGCGGTTATAGGATATCCAGTGATTATGGGACCTGTACACACAGCGCGTTACTTTTTTCGTTATCAAAGGCCTAAGGGGCGAGTTAAAACAGATACGTTACATATATATTATTACAAAGCTTTACATCATCTCTAGTCAACGAACTTATATTTACGAATAGCGAATCATTAACGCACCCACGATACCTTGAATTATTTATCAAGCTTGTACTTATATTTCTGGGGCTTCCCGATCTGTTTAATCTTAATCAATATTTATATGATTTTTAATTACGACGCTTATTTATATTCCTTTATTTGCATTAAAAATTATTCCAAGTGTCCTTATTCGAAATTAATTATCGTTGGAAATTTAAAATTTAATATTCTCTCTTGTTACATTTTCGATCTTACAAATCATGAAAAGCAATATAATTTTAAGACCATATTTCGATATTGACTTGTAAAAATGATTTCTTTCACAATCGATAACTATGCTATTGCGCAAAACACATTTTATCTACGCATAATGAAGGGAAAGTAGTTTGGAATCGAATAAGAAATTCAATTCTAAAAAAATTCCAGCTTGTTCGCAAATGCTTCCTTAATAAAAACTAAAACTTAATTAAAAATTTAGCTACAGCTTATATAGCATTATATTTTTGCCAGGTAGTATCACTTTAAACCTTGAACGCAGATACCATTTCGCATATTTTGATCATATAAAAGGATGCGATATATTTTCATAAACTAATTTATATATCAATTTTACCCTAATATATACACTTTACTCAGATTAGTTATCTAAATTCGTGTCAAAAGACTATAAAGAATATAAAAGGTTTTAATTATAAAAAAACGGTACCTGTGCTGAAACGAAGCGTCAATATTAATCAATATCGTTGCGAATGTACAGTGGACATTTCACAAGTTTTAAGCTCGTTTTGTAACTACTCCTAGTCCTTTTCTACTCTTCCAATTTTGTACTTCCACAGAAAGATTTTATCCTCTTTCCGCGATCGATACAATCTATTCGCTTTCCATTTTAATATCTCATTATTTTTGAAAATATATCAGCTGCAATACGAGCAACACAAGCGTACACATATAATATGCCTTATAGACCAACTGTAAAGCTCTATTCTTGAAAAAAACCGAAGGTCTGAAAATTTTTATTTTTAGCAAAGATGTAATCTATATATGTCTTATCGCTACTTTGAATTACCATCTCAGATCTCGATGATCCTTTGATTTTCAAACATTTAAAGAAAGAAAGAAAGATTTAGCTGCACTTGAATTAGTAAATTTTTAACTGTCAATTCTCCAAGTTTCAAATTAAAGAGCTTATTTTCAAACTGTCTTATATCCTTCAAAAAATGTATAGATTCTATATTAAAAAGTCACGGTGATACACTCTACATTGAAGCTGTGGAAAGGTTTATAATTGTATGGAACAATAATTTTTACACAGCTTTGTAACACGTAATCTCTAAAAGTATGGTTTATATGAGTTTGAGAAAAAATAAGCCCTATTTAATTTATTCTCTTTTATTCTGGAAAAAAATCTTTCCAAAACGGATGTGTCTCAGGGACACATTCGTATTATCGATACATCTTCTTAGAGAACAGCTTATAGACACACAACAGACACGCCTATACACACGTACACACACACGCACACATACATACATACATACGCACACACGCGCACGTTCGAATTTGCATGCTCCAGTTTCTTCGTGTGTTATTTCGATCTTCATTCGGGTGTTTAGTCGTTAAGGGGAAGATACGGGAGAATCGCGAACATTTATGAAGGTCGCGTACGTTTTTCTGAATTATGCTGGCCGCAGATAAATCGCTAAGGTCAGTCGAAACGCTCCGCACACGTTTGTCTACTTCCTAATCGATGAGAAAGAGAGAGAAAAAGAGAGAGACACTTAAGGAATTTAAATAAAAAACGCAAATGTGATTTGATCGTCGATCTAATACAGTGAGTGAGGGGAGTGCGTATCGAGGTGGAAGGTTGCGTTTGAGCTTTCCGGAAGAACTCGATCGACATGAGGCTCGTTGCATCACAATTGGAACTTGGCACAGAGCGGAAAACACAGATGTGGAGTCGATCGAGTTCGCTCCGGTGTCCTCGACCAACGTTCTCGATGTTCCGATGATAAGATATACATACTTACGACAAAGCGTGATAAGAATCGTTATTATATTCATAATATGAAAAGGGATAAAAGAAATTAATAAATAAACGAAGCTTTTAATATTCACCTGCCGTACTCTACCGTTCTCTTTGTGTACCTTCCCTTTAAATTTGCTTCCTTTCACGCGCTAATAGTCACATTTCAAGGCCCTGACAACGATAAAATTACGGGAATATCTAATATATTCCCAGTCAGAAAAAGGTTTCCCGCCCACACACTCTAAAAGTTAAATATAAAAGTGGAAAATTTGTGGTTCAAGAAAAGTGAGAGAGATTGGTAAGAAATTCTGCTCTGCAATCTTGCACCACGTTTGATTATAGCTTATGTACAAGGAAATAATGATATTGCTGAAATATCTAAAAATTTAGCTGAATATAGACTTGAAATGTACATTTTATGTATATATGTCGATACATTTTTTAATATTAATAACGGTTTGCCCAATTAATTTCGATATAGGATTTCTATTTCGGCAAAACTATGACAATATGGCGAATTATCCATCTTAATGATATATTTGCAAAGTTAAATTTCGAAAGAAATTGTTCAATAATTAAGAAGAATATTTTAGATTTAGATGGTTACTCTCACGCTGCGCGAGACACTACCGTGTCGTTGGATCTTTGACTTCCTCATTTTGCGATGAAACGTTTAATCTTCGTTCTGTTTGTGAACAAAGAAACCGCTTGTTTCGCATGCGGTTGCGCACACTTGCGGATAATTCGAATGTGCACTTTTCATTCTGTCTCATTAACGTATTATTAACGTATTATGCTACGTAAGTTACACGTCATGTATGCGTGTTACATTCGTAAGATTTTTTCAACCCGCGTAAAGATTACCCAAGTACGGAAACGCCGCGATATCCTTGACGATCGCTTACGCGTTATTTTGTAGTTCCGTCACCTTACATCCTTTTTACGACCCCGATACGTCAAATGCGGTTTACTTTTCATAGCCGTCACTGAAGAAAGAGAGACAAGAAAGGTACACGCGCCACACACCGTCGAAGAATGCTGCCGGCTCGAAACGGTGAAAGTAAAACCGCACCCGTCGACTAAAACAAAATTCAAAAGCTTTTACCGGAATGTGCTGGGCCGTGGTAATTCTTTTTCGAACGCGGCGCCACGCCGTTAATCACATGCCATGCTCGACGTGATGCGAAAGTAATCGTGTATGAAAAAGTAAAATGATTAAAGTGAAGTAGATTTTAAAGAAATGTATCAGATATAAAATCTCTTGACTTGTAATTTATATTTACTAATTAAAATACTTATGAAGGTGTTTATAATTTAAGCTCCTATTTCTCTCTTCAATTTAATAAATTTTTTTAACGATATAATTGAAGAGTTTCCTACAAAAACCAAACAAATTGAATTTTCTTGATATCAAGAGATATATTTTTTCTTATGACAAAACAAAGACCGGTTAGCCATCAAACTAAGAATAATCATAAGCGACGTCCTAGACCTTGTACGAAGGTGAAAGTCGAGGCCACGTTTGACCGGTCGGATTTGGGTCCTCATCGCAAGAGCACGGATGACCAAGCATCAGTGGATCAATAAATACGCCGCTTACCACTTTCTCGTAAAACGAGTATCGTTAAAGATTTTAAGCGTTCATTGGCCTGACATACATAACATGCATAAACATGGTAGAATATTTCTTATGCATACCTTTTTATGCATATGTTTTCTAATAAATTCTAAAATTCTTTATTTCTAAAAATAAACTAACATCTTTGTACAAGTTTAATAGTTTTAGTCTTTGTTTTAGCTTCAGTAAAATTTATTATTAACACACTGAGAAAAAAGTGAAAATATTATCGAGCAAATATTACTTGTGATTTTTTCTTCGATATTCATTGGTTATAAAAATATTTTACTGTGACGATAAAATATAGGTTTCTATAAAATATATCTCACTTTCTTATTAATTGAATTATTTATTAAAGATAAAATTTTATTTCGCCATATTTAAATAAAAATTCATTTCAGTGAAATAAATTTTTAAAAATCTTTTTCTTCTGTTAGTGCAATCATGTTTGACGGTCATAAATGATTTATATATTATTGAGAAGTTTTTTGTTGTACGACTTACAAAGTTGAAATTTTGTTAATGTACATATAATTTATATATAATCATTTTTAATGTATAATGTTATTGAACTATATCATCGTATATTATGTAAATGTACTTTTTATGTTATTTGAATTATCTTATTTTTAATAAAAAATTTCAAATCAAATAAGGAACGTACAATTTTCGTTTCCAACTTATTTGTTTCAGCTGTCAAGTTGTACAACATTAGAAATAAAATAATATTTACAAGTATACAAGATTAAAGTTTATCGATTGCACGCGTTAAAATAAAATGATGATTGCTCTCGATGAAAGTTTCGAGAACCATTGAGTTTAAGAAAATGGAGACAGGTGATCACGTAGAAAGGCTCGCCATTTGTCTCGATACATATACTCGATCTGGATCCGTCAGGTAGAATCGCGTAAACTGGATGAACCGGCTATAACCATTACACAGCGTAACTTTCCAGTGGNGGATGAACCGGCTATAACCATTACACAGCGTAACTTTCCAGTGGAGTGTCCGCGTGAAAATTTCAGCAGTCTAAGTCAATGAATGTGTCTCTGATAAAAAAAAAAAAACGGAATGCAAAACCCATTCCGGCCTACGCATCTAGTTGTTAAACTCGTAAATCAAACCCTATTAGACAAGCGAGAACGTTGTATTAAATGATAGAAATATGGACGGAAATGATGGAACACAGTTCTTGATAATTAACTTGATAATTAAATGAAAAGCTTCGAGATGATAGTGGCGTGATTAACCTACATACGCTTCAATTTACATAAATTAAAAAGAAAGTTAAAAAGGATTTGAAAAGAGTTAATAATTGTCAGTAAAAAGATAATCGCTCGTTCATTTCTCTTAATCTCTTTCTTATATTTCTTTCTCTTTATTCCTAATATCCCTTTTATATAACTGATCATTGCTCTAATGTAATTTAATACAGATTAAAACCTATAATATAAAATTCTAAATAAAGTGATCTAAAATGTAACATATATTCAAGAGATGAATTTTAAAACAAAGTATTACTTAAAAAATAAAAGACGGTCGATGATTCGTCTCTTGTACAAGTTTAAAGTTCTTTTTATGATTCACTACGGCAGAGATATTGCCCTATTTTACATTCCAACTAGAGGCGTGGTTTCTTAAATTTTACAAAATTATGGGAAGAAGTCGTAAAAATACGTTCCACGGCATTGAAATGCGGATCCTGGACCGGAGCGGTCAGACATCCGAATGTGAAAGTAAGATTCCCCAACTCTCTCCTCTCACAGTTATTCATATTTATCGCGTACACACTTTGCCACACGGGTGGACTGCCTACATTAACGTAACGTGATCGAATCGACAAAGGGCGGTTGAGAACTTCTCACTTCAACAATTAGAAGACTTTTCTCTTTGACCGTGGCCTTAATAAATATTGCATTTCAAACGCGCGAGCGACTGTAATGAACAAACAATAATAGCCCAGTCAGAACGAATTTCACCGTCGAAATTTATTTTTGGAAACATCCAACCTGACCTCTTGTCAACCGTTAATTATTTTCGCTATTTCACAAACGTTGCGTTTCTCGTGGGATCTATTACCGCGTCGGACAGCGTTAATACTTTATTACGGATTTCCTGCGAGGCCGATAATTTCGAACGTTGGCTGCCGATAGCCAGAGAGAGTTGGGAGAAGGTGAAATAAACCGTGTACGAGAGTCATTGTAAAAGTTTTCGCAAGGAAATGTTACAATTTTACAGATTACAGCTGCACTTCCTTATGAGTGATGCAACGCGAAACGGTTACTCTTCATGCAGCAGGTTGACTACGCAACATTCACGCTGTATAATCTCTGCGGTATTACATTTAGTAATCATGACGAGAAGCATCATACGTTGATCAGAGCAAATTCACATTTCACGAAACGCTCATTTTCTCGTTCTTGAAAAGTTTGAATAGTATTTAAAGATGATACAATACGCTACGATTTCGTGAAGGGTCGTAATAAAATATGCTAATATTTTTTAAATAATTATTTGACAAATTTTGTAATCTAGAAAAGAATATTCGAATAAACGGCGAATAAAAATATTATATATTTTATTATACACATATTACTGATGTTCTGTCTTGATTTCTCTCTATTACATCTCTCTCTCTATTTATCTCTCCATTAAAAATTCATATTATCAAACTATAAAAATTAATAAATATGTTTGAAAATGCAAACCCATTGAGTATTATAAAAAAAAATTAAAACGTGATAAAAATTTATTTACTGTCATAAAATGTGTGCCCTGCTTTCTTTCAGTGACACAGTTGCTATACGTAATAATTAATTTTTAAGCTATGGTGCCGCGTGACTAAATGGAAACCAGTTCTTTGTACAATAACTATCATTTTTTTATGCCAGAGAAAGTGGATAACACAAAAGAAGCGAATTGATATAGATGAGTTCGCAGTTTTCATTTATATCTAATAAGTATCTTATAAGTTTCAATTTAATTGTGAGATTCAATCGCGGTAAACGTTTAAGGATGTATACAATATCAATTAAAAATTATCAAAATTTATAAAACTGCAAGCTTCTTAGGTTTCTCCTTTTTTTTTAAATTTAGAGTTTTATTTGTATTTATATGTAAAAAATTGAATTTAATTCGTAATGCTATTTTCTCATCAAATTTGCGAATAAGTATTACAAAACACGATTTAAATAACATTTAAACTAATAAGAGAGTTGTGCTGAAATTTTGCACAGACACTCAAATATACTAATACAACAGAGCAATTTATTTAATTTTTATATTTTTGGTAACGCCCAATAATCTAATCTTCACATTCAAATCTAACGAAATAGAAAATTGAATACATTTAATATATATTTTAAACATTTACTTATATTTCTACATAACCAGAGAAAGTTCCAATTACATATGGAATAATACCAATGACTTTGATCCGTGAGAAAATCCATAGCAGGAAAAGGCGGACTCCCGATTGGTTCTAAAGGTTGCTCGCGCAACAATGGATTTGCCTGGCCGGTTCCGTATGTAATCGATTGCGGCTGCACCCTTTCTAGTTAAAAGTTAAGACGCTGATGTATTACATCGATACGATCTCGATACGATAGGCGTTGTCCGCGAATTTGTGCGCGCATCTGAAAGTAGGCTGCGCGGCGAATTCAGAGAGACTTCGACCTAGAAAACTCTTAATTCGTATGCGTTGCGACACGAGTTACGTAGATAAGTGGAAGTTATTATCATAAGTACTGTGGAGACTGTACAACGTTTTTCACACAACATAAAAATCCTACCGAAAAAAATGTGCGTAAAACACGCGCACTGCTAGACCATTCCACTTGGACGTTGGAAAGATGAGAAGGAGAAATAGAGAGAAGGAGAGAACAAGATTTTCATTTCATGTTTGTTAAATGTGAAAGCCAATAGGAATGTCATAATTTCATACTTTCAACAATAAAAGAATGAAAAAGTTATCTTATCGATTAATTCCCGACTTAAAAAGATGTATTTCATTTGAAAAAAATTGTAATAGTGATTTGTCAAAGTGAAAGGATCAAGGTAAATTCTTTGATAGACCCCTTAATAGACATCTTGGTAAGTGAAATTATTGATATTCTCCGCGCGCTGATTACATACGATTACCTGTGCCATCGCGACGTGCCTGAAAGTGATTTCATAATGCACAATAGCGAACCGAATCACATCTGGAATTCTGTCTGCGGTCTTCCGATTTGATAATCCTTCACGAACTTTTTATTTCTCCTCGCGTATTTCCACTCTCGACTGTCGCGCACCATTAATAAAACCGACGGAGAAAGCTGTCCTCCCCCGCGAATTCAAACGCCAAGTTCATTTCTTCTTTTATTTAAGAACAGAAATCCCGATGGCGGAGAGCGCCGATTTGTTTGCGTCGCGATGCTTCTCGTGCGCAACGATTCTAGAGCTGTTAGACTGTTACGCATCGCCTAATTCACGTTACATCGAAAGATGAAAACTGACATAAAACGTGACTGTTACTCGGTTACGCAAGGTTTGCATTAAATCTGCTCCGCATAACAAGAAGATTGAATTGTATCATGTGCTATCTCCGTGAAATTCCGACGGAAACTTTCGCGCTATCAATATAACAAGATCACATTTAACGCGATTACTGTACTTCAATTTTAACGTTCATCCATTATCCTGAGTTACGTGGGCGAGTTTCTAAAAAGAGCAGTAATTTTCCTATGCATCATATCAAGTGTCCAAACTCCAGTTTAATAATATGATCTAATATATCATAGAGATAACAAATTTATAGAGAATATATCATTTTTCTCTGTGACATTTTCTCCCTGTATGGTAGACATAGTAAAGATACAATTCTGAATTCAGGCACATCCGAAAGATACTTAAAGTGGAAATATAGGATTAATGGTAGAGCGTTATAACGTATATCCATTCCTTTCCTTCTCGAAATTTATTTTCATTCAAGAAATTCTGCGTAAAATTTACATTGCAAATTTCAATGGATAATATTCCATGCCAATATATTTTCTAAATTATTTTTTAATTTTATGATATATTAGGTCATATTATTTTATAAATTGTGTAAGTGTGAGATAAAAAAAAGAAAGAAATTAAATCTAACCTGATCAAAGAATCTACATAATATATATTCATTAGAGCAATAGCTAAACGATCCGTCACGCTTCAAAAGTCACGCGGAGAATAGTCATCGTGCTCAGAGAAGATTCACCCTGACCTACTTCCGGTCAAGTTCATTGCTCATCCGCCATCGGAGCTCCCGCATTCACCTTTTTCGCGCGGCGTGACGCATACTTTTACATACTTCTCTCTCGCGGCTTTCTCTTTCTCTGTTCTATGTTTGAAATGATAAGTCCCATTAAAGACCGTAATAAGAAATTGCTTAAATGTTATGAGTCATATGATGAATCATATGAAAAAAATCAATAAACATCGAACAGAGAAAAATTCCTAAAACATAAATTAATCTTACACAATAACGTTTGATTCTGTACGAAGAAATAACGTCTACATAAGAAATATTATTTTTCTGTAATGAACTAAATACCGAACCGATGAAACGTCAATATTCTCGATACATCAAGAATTGAATATTGAAGGTTTTGTCCATTTTTAGTTACACTTTACGGAATACTCTATTGGATGAGCTCGGCAATTGATCGGAAATAGATCAATTTCTAATTAAAACTTTAGGCTACCTTCCGAATCTCCATTTCGTAAACTGCCAGACTGTTGAGTGGAATATACAAAACGCGATTGCATTTTGCTCGATGCCGAAGGAAGGGAAACCCAGTTTAAACGGGGAAAGGAGTTTCGAGGATATTATGATGTCATGGCTCTATAATTAATCTAATCATGCAATTCGCGATGCTGCGTCGTCAAAATCAAGCAGCGTAAATCGCTGAAGAAAATTACATTCGTTAATACTGCTACGCGATAAAGAAGACGTGAAGTTCTTTAGCTGAGTAAATTGTATCGCATAATGCACGCAGAATTTCACAACTCTGTATCATGTCGAGATAATTATGACGTTATGCCGTGTAATGCCGTGAATAATATGTAATGTCATTGCTTTAAGATAATCGCTGAAAGAGCTAGCAAATTCGTAATGTTTTACACACTCTCTTACAGAATGGAAAATTTGTGTTAAATTTACATAATAACATATATCGCATGTCCCAAATTTTTCTGTTAATTTAACAAAATGAATATGCTAAAAAGTAATATAAATATTATATAAAAAATCAACACAAAAAGATGTAAACATTTCTTCAGTAAAATTAAGATTTATAATATGTTGAGATGTACATCTCATTCATTTATCTTGGACTTTATGTGTTAAAATTACATTATTTTTGTGTTATTTGTTTATTCACTCATAAATCATGTTATTTTAATACTAAGAAATGTTAAATATCAATTTAATACAAAATGTTCAAATAATTACAGTATGTAAAATTAACATTTGAATTTAACACAAATTTTTAACAAGTACCGGTTTTAACATAAATACAAAATGTTTTGTACTGTGTACAAAACTTATAATCATAATAATATAAATAATTGATATTAGATATATACTTATATAATAATAAATAAAATAATATCTAAATAATAATAAAAACGTTTCATTTGCACGTTTTATTTTCTTATATTTGACTGGTTTCTTATTTAGAGCAAATAACATCAATCTTGTTTTACATAGAATGTACTTTAACTGATAGCTATTAGCACTTATGTATTATGCAACATTCAATCGGTATTATGTCTAAAACCGGTATGTACATAATATAATTGCAGTTATCATTTTTACGTAACACTCTATTCTCTCTCTAAACTTCTGCATTGTAATGCCTCAGTATAATAATTTTAATTATTATTATTTAGCAATAATGCAAAATTGTCAGTCGTAATTTGCAATTAAACGAAGTTTGATCTCGTTGAAATACTTTCCATGATTTTTAATTTGATCGTCATTAAAATTGATTATAACTATTTGCAATTATTTCAATGCCGCTCAACCGCACAATCTACTAATTGGAACGACATTAACCGTGGCATCTGCTCGCCGTTTATCGCGTTATTTCGCTAGTTGCAAATTATGAGATATCGCCGCGCGATAATCAAATCGCTTGGAGAGACATTCTCCGTCCGCGTAATCCTTTTGCAAGAAGCAAACGGAGTCAAATCACTGCAAATTGAGCCGCCACAATATCCGTCGCCGCAACCGCGGGACGAAGGGAAAGGACGCTCGAACGACGATGGAAATGCGGTGATACGGCGCGGCGGCAGATTATTAAGATAATTGCACAGCAGAAGCGCGTGATGAGCGGGACGGCCGCGAGGTGCATTTTGCTTCACGGGCGGGTCGCTTTCACCTGCAGCGATTCCGAAGGCACGAGACGACGGCATAAAACCTCATTGTCCTCGCTATCAATTAGTGCCGCTCGTGACGGCAATTTCGCTTTTCTATGACCCCCCCCCCGCGTCCTCGGACCAGCTTTTGCCGAATGAAAATTTATTTTGATCGGCGTTGCTCAAGCGATTCTTCACTACGAAGCAATTACTTCTTTACTACGAAGAATGTGTTTTACGCAAAGAAGCCGTACCTTTTATAACACTCTATAAGGTATCTTACAATTCAAGGATAATCCCGATTAGCCGTTGCATGATAACTGCCGTTTATTTTGTTCGCCCGGCGGACAGATGAGAGAAACTTTTTGCGAAATTGTTTTCTCAGAAAAGCCAATCATTGCGAAAATTACAGTAATGTCTTCTTATAGTAACGCGTACATTTCATGGATTTGCCCCGTGGCATTTTATGAAGATTCTGATTACATCTCCGCCGACATTTCACGAGATACTTGGGATGTTCGTAAAATGCCGCGTTTCGCGAAAAGTCTATGACAAATGCACACACATGGAAAATCTTTGCATTGACTGGTGCTAATTTTTACAAATCGCAGCAGTGTCAGTGAAAGGAAAGAGCGAAGGTCTAAATAGGTGAGAATAGCTATGCGGAGTGTCCACAAAGATACTTTCATGGATTCATTTAATACCGTAAAGTTAAAATACTGTACGAGTTCTGTGAACACGACACATATATCTTTATGCGTTACGTGTGATTGCAAACTGACGCATATGTTTAAATTTATTAAACAAATGTTAAAATCTTTAAAATTTAATTAAGATAATTTATACCACTTGTTAGTGACACAAACTTTTACAAGGCGAAACAAGTTAAATAAATTCATGAAAATAATTTATTATATATCGTCCATGGAAATCTAGTTGTGCTTGCATATCGTACGTTCTCGTGTAAATGTTAACTACATAATTATCTACACTAGAAAACGGTTCGATTATTATTTTCAATAATAATTATAATATTTGTGAGGTATCTGTCTGATGATCTCTTTCTCTTTTTTCCTGCTAATCGGCTTCTGGCTCATCAAGAAAAAAAAAGCTTATCTTCTCTGATTCCTTTTCGATAATAACGGATACAATAGAACCAATATAATGACTAGACATATTTTACTTTCACAGTTTACATTACCGGCAGATATGAATACTTTCTACGGCAAAGAGAAATTATGTTTTTCCAATCAGTACAGGCTTGTAGTTTGCCTGTTCCAAGGTTGTTCACAACAGCGATTATGCAAATTGATTAACGTCCACTTTCGGGAACAATGACGCGATTTAAAGATTTCCATTTGCTCTTATTTGCGACAAAGGATTGAATAGGACAAGTTGCGAATTTCTCTCGCTTTCACCCTCGTTTCAACGGCTATTTGTTTATTTTACGCACCCGCAGAACATCGGTCGAGCGAGCCAATCAATAAGAGAACGATTGAAGAGGAACGTCAAATGTCCTTGCGTGCGGAATTAAACCATGAAATTTTAGCCTTGCCTTGGAAAAAGCGTCTGATTAAATCTAGACATCTATGAAGATCAAATTATATACCAACTGCTTCAAAATAAGGGTGAAAAATACTGACAACCTTGGAAAAGCCATTTCATATAAAAATGTCATAAATATCATCCTTTACCAAATAGAAATGTGTATGCACATCTGTATATGCGTAAAAATTATATTAATACAATAAAAAGTTCACGAGTTTATTTTCAATGTTTGTTTCCTTGTTATATTAAGCTTGTGAACATATAATATTAAGCCAAGACTTAATTCCAGGCGACGTAAGAGAATAGACTATGTAGCGTGTACACTAATGAAGATCTGTTTGCCAGGTCATTAATTTACTCATAAAATGTATTCTTCATCATTCTATGCAGGACAACATAAAACATGTCCGGCGTCCGTGAGGCCGTGCGAATGTTGAAGGCATGCAATCATCAGCACCCCGTATATCCGGGCATTCAATTCGAGGATTTGCATTCGTCCTTACACAGATTCGTCTTATTCTAACTCTTATCCGTCTTTATTTCTCGTCAAAAGGATACGTTTCTTAGGATGAGATTTTTACATAAAATTGATAAAAATATATTTTTAGATATTAAAATAAATCCCTGACCTAAAAATTTTATAGAACACACAATTCTACACTTTTTATTTAGAACGTAACTATACAAAAATATTAGGACTAGAAGATTAGTTTATAGGTGTAATTTTCTAATTTTCTAAAGTATAGATCTAACATTTGATTTGTTTTAGGATTTAGGATAAAAATGGTTAAATTATTAAATCTCGTAATTTATGAAATTTAGAAATGTTTTCAATTTCTATATTTAAAAATTTTCTAAGTCTTTCAAGACACTGTATTAATTTTAATAATTCTGTGGCTAATTATTTTAAAATTTAATATAACATAATGTAAAAAACAACGTAAAATTTAATCAACAAAGTCGTGAATAAAGAAAAATAATTTGTTTACAAAAATTTAAAACAAATGTAACACAAGTTACTGCTAAATTTACTACGAATAATTTCCTAACCGCTATTCGAGTTGATTCGAGCACTTGAAGTCGAAGGAGAAAATCGATGTACGCTAGGAATTGCGAAAATTCCGCGCAGTTGGGCGTATCTCTTCCGACAAAAACCGTCTTCCATTCAGAAGAACCGTCGGATGCAACATCCTGAGAATAGCGTACGGGTCATGACAAGAACCAACGATATGTTCCAGACGCGGCTGATGGCCGAATGCATTTCCTAATCCCGGCGCCTCGTTCCTTCCTGCGGGCGAGAGGATCGTAGCCGGCGCATATTTCCGTAAGAGTCGACGAACTGACTGACCCACGATTCCAATCAAAAGTTGCATAAGAACGAGTAACACGCGTACACCTCCGTTCGCCTCTCACTTCTTTCGCTCGCCTTGCGAGCTCCGGCCGAAGCGGAGCAGCTCTCTCTATCATTCTAGACGATCTGTGGATCGTCACGGAAATTGGGACAAAATTCTGTAACTTGGAATGTGCCGCACATAATGTAGAAAATATCTGTTGATCGGTGTTATAAAGATAAATTGCGTATCTAAGATCGAAAATAAGCTTGATGTTCCATACATCGACTTTTGATGTTCTTGTGCAACCACTTCACTGGAATAGGCTAAGGCTTTGAGATTTTATGCCAATATCCGCCTATTCTTCACTCCCACATAAACTAGGGAATATAGTCGAAGAGAGAAGCGCAGTTTTCTAAAATCTAACTTTATATCTCTGCTGTATCTCACTTCATAAAATTTCGTATTCGATACATGTATATGTAATGTTCTGAATTTTTATCTCCCTTGTGTGTAATCTCGTACTATTCATCTTGCTGTTATTATAAAACCCTTATTTTTTTTCAAAGTTTGTAAAATTTTGCTTTACAAGACTATAACGAAGAATATCGATCATGTATGCTAAAGAATGTTTGTATTTTTATTTTAAATGTGAGAAATACTGAAATAGGATAATATCATATCTATCACACTTGGCATCTTTTATTTTCTGATCGACGCGTTACAATATGGGTATTCAATGTACCCTATCCATAAAACATCGTAGCCCGAGTTTCAAACATGACGCGCAACTGGATCACCGCGAAAAGAAATCAGAGCAGTGTATGTTAATATCGCGAGACGCAAAATGGAAAATGATTGTATTCGATCGTGCGATAGTTTTCAGCTTTTTTACATTCATACGAAGAGAAGATCTATAAATAAGCTCAGTATAACGCTTTTCAAGCTGCCACTGTACTACTACCATAAATTCTGAAAGATGTATCTTCACATATTGTACAACTTATTCGTCTAGTTGCACAAAATAAAATTCGTCGATATTTTCTATACATTGTTAAACATCGGCAGCAGAATTTAATGTAATGTAACGGAAGCAAATTTCAAGCAGGTACATCAAAAAACATTTAATGTACATTTAATGTTGCCAAAAATGCACTAAACTTCATGCACGTGTTTTTCAGTTATAGATACATTAAATTTAATGTGTAAAATACATTGAAAATATATTGAATTTCATAACATTTTTAAAATATGAAACAAATTCTTTTTTGATATTTTTATAACAGAGCATTGTCAGAATCCTGCTTCTGCTGGAAAGAAGCTAAAAAAGAAAAAGGTAACTTTAATTATTCGAACTTCGAATTAATTCTGATGTAGAGAAAGGACAATAATTCTGAACACGAGCCAACTGAGACTCAACCCTTAGAATGATATTCAGTGTGTACCAACACCATGGGACCAATCGAAGGAGAGGCTTTCTCTTGGATCACCGGTGGTACCTGGGTTCCTGCTCGCGAGTTCCCCGTCGTTCTCTGGAGGGGATATCTATATAGCCTGTCCATTCTGGGACAGCCCGTTCAAACTGCTCGTGTTCCTAAGACCGCACGTGTACCACCGTGTCGACGAAACGTCGTGTACGTTGACGGTTTCGCTCCGAGCTCGCGGGACGAACGGGGACGGTTCGAAGTGAATCGAAAGAATCAGGCTTCAATTACGATAAAATTGAGATACGGCAAGGGGGGGGAGGATATGAGTGCCGGTGGTGCGATGTGAACGAAGTGTGGGGTACACGATCAGTAAACAAAGCGGTATCGTCTCGTGAAGTTTGCAGGTGTCGAGAGAAAGAGAGAAAGAGGAAGAGGAGGAGGACCCGGCAGTAGGTCGAGGGTGGTACTGTGACCTAGTGCTGAAATCCACCCACCCTGCACAATGGTGAGTTCGCGGATATCGTAGGACTGCGGTAGTGCGTAAAACCCGTATCAGACTATGCACTGCAGATGAAAAGGGCGAATTAAAAATTAAAATTCGACGAATCAAATAACCTTAATACATTTCGTTCAAATTGATTGAATTTAATTTCCAATTCGCAATCTTTAAACTTCAATGTGCAATTCGATATAAGCTTTAGAAATACGCCAACTTTATATCTGCAGATATCACAGCGTAAATTTGTAATCGTGTAAATATAGAACATCTTGATAGATGTAGAAAATAATAGATAATAGATCTCCAAAAATGTAAAATTTTACTAAATCAATATAATTCAACATTTTATTTGTTTAAGGAAGTCAAACAAGGAATGGTACTTTCTACTGTTAATCATGTCTAGAAAGTTATTTTAAGAAATTATATTTTACGATATCTTTTACTTTCAGATGGGAAAGAATTTTGTATGTTGATAAATAATAATTCGATAATTTTACTCATGTTAAAAAAAACATCGAGGGTGTAGAGTATTTTTTAAAACAATAAGTTTTAACATAAAAACTTTTCTAAAATACAAAATCAGATAAGTAGGTTAAGCTTTTCTTTCATTTTATATTATATCAAAAAGTAAAAATTCACTTATGCTTATTATGTCCATAGAATGGCTAATAAATCGCTACATAGCTTCGAACGTAAAATTGGTACAAAGAGAATCCTGTGTAAATCTGCATAGATAGTTCGCTGAATTATAAACCACCATTAACAGAACGTGTACATAATTAACAGTAGAAAGTAACGTTTCTGGTTAGTGTTCGACCTCTTTAGAAAATAAATCGTGTAACTGTGAAAATGTCTTAATGTTATTTCATTACAATAAGTAAGCTTTTCACATTTCATGTACAGTGTACATATAACTTTTTTTATTTACTTTGTGTTATTCAAATAATTTTAGTGAACCAATGAATATTTAAAGAAGTAAAAACAGCGAGGCAATGTCTTTTTAAATCCGTGTAGTTCCGTAACTTTATTTGTAAATTATTTTACCAATTTCCTTGAAAAAACGCTCATACAATTTTTTTTTCAAAAAATACTGAAAAAAAATATAATAAAAAATAACATAAAACAAATATAACATAAAATAATATACAAAAAATATATAAAATAATGTACACAATATTTTTTACTCCTAAATTTCTCAGAATCGTAATTTCGCTCATATAAGATAACAATGATTTTAAATTTGTGCTGTATTCCTTTCAATATACGAAAGCGATCCGAAATATTCCAAACATCCGCGACTGCATTCTTTTTATCTCTCGAACAGCGAGATAATTGTAAAATAGACCAGTGTGTCGATGCGTCTCCCGCGTTACTACGCTTTCTAACTTACGCTTCGTATGCTGATGCTGTAAAATTTCACAGTACATAATTTACGGCTGCTAAACAGCTTAAGAAATACCACCGGGTATTAAACAGCGATAACATTCGGAGCCTAAAAACCCTCCCTACAGGTGCAGCTAATGAAACATTTCACTGCAGATATTATCGACAAATCGTTCCACCTCGCATTAAAAATGTATACACGTGAAGACATAAGCTTTATACTTATATTCCGTTCAATCAGCTATAATTGGGTCGTAGCGTATGTAATTTACTATTCTTTTTCTTCGCGTTATGGTTATCCTGAATACAGTCTGTATTCAGGTCTTCATGCTTAAAGGCAGATCATATTAAAGAATTGCGGTGTGTACTGCGAAATCAAATAAGCGGTCGAGTATAACGTGGCAGAAAAATATTAACTGCATCGAGTTTTAATGAGCGTATCGAAGTTGGACGAGAGCGTTCGTAGCATGTTCGACGGGAACGCGTTAAGGATCGCCGAATCTATTGCAAAAGGAAGAAAGAAAAAAAAATGGAAAGGGAAAGCAGCTCGCGAGTTCTTACACGAAATGTCGCACGTATCGATAAAGATCGGTCGACACTTTTCTTCCTTAAAGCACGTTAGTCCGAGTATCGAAATATCGTTCGATGGTGGCACAGTTAGACAAGATTGTACAACTTCAATTAACTGTATACAAGGAGCGAGCATACGCCGCGCGAAAATGAAGACATTTGCGCGTAACTATTTTTTCTCCGCGGGCGGGAAATAAGGCGACGCGATAAGGGGAGATAGAGAGAAAGAAAGGAAGACGGTCGCTGACCTCCTGAATTGCGACATAAGGAGCCAAGAGCTGTTCACACACTGACCCGCATTTCGTTTCCCGCCGGCAAATAATTCCGAGACTTTTGCCTATTATTCGATTTTCCCCATGGACGAGGTGTATCCTTTCTCCCGACCCTGGCCGTTTCGACAAGATATTCGAGTGAAATCTGAATATGAGTTCAATCTCCGATCGCGTGATTTAATATCCGTGCTATAGTTCATGGCCTACTTGTACTCACCACGCCGGTGTGAAATTTGTCCAGTCTCTATATATACAGGCGAACAAAAACGTTCCGTCTAATTATACGAAAACATTCTGCTCACTTGTCTTCTGTTGTAGAGCGATTTAGTTCATATATGTATATAAATAAATTTAATATCCAGAGATTCGAAGCGATACATGAATCCCAGAAGATACATGTATTCACATGAAAGATCTTAAGAAATACGTTTTAATCTGATAATAGATTTGGCAAAAATTAATTGTCCTGTAAGATTCACAACTTAGATTAACTATGTAATATAAGAAATACACAGAAAAAAATTAGTATTAAATCAGAATATTTTATATTCTTGCTTGTATATGAAACAATGAATTGTTAATTTCATAGTCATTTTTTTCTGTGTATAAGAAGCTCATTATATTCTAATAGGATTTTTGTTTTAAAAATCATATTCCCATTTGTAAACGTTCAAGAGGAAAATAAGATTCAGCTTATTCGTTATTATTATTTTAAACTCCTGCCTGTGGAAAAATGAAATCAATACTTTCTTTATCTGTAAGAAACGAAACTGAATGCAGAGTAATTGACATAATCTGAGACAGTACATAAAAAAAGCAACATGCGGTTTACTTTTTTTCTATAAAACTCGAAACTATGTAATAATTATATAATGAATCTAAAATTAACATTTCTTGGTTCTTTATTTTAATTAAAAACGGAATTAAATATTATGTTTGTATTTATATGCAACTAGGTCGAAACTCATCTTCCTAAATTGGGCACATTTCATGTTTTGCCGCAAATGCATTGTGCATAACATTATTCCGCCAAGTACGTTTATATGTATAATCCTAATTGATGATAACATGGATGCATAAACGCGCTCATTAATTATTTCATTATTTTCGCATGCTGTCGTGAAAGAGAAGGCAATTTTATTTCGGAACGAGTGTTTTAAAATTTAAATAAACACGCAGAATAATTTTTAAATTTTTAATTTTTAAATTTTTCAAGACTAAAATGCGATTAGCATTTAATGCGAGTTTCACAAATAAACGTTTCGAGAAATTTAATTTATTAAGATATTTTTATTTATTAAAGATATTCAATTCTGAGCACAATAGGTATCATAATTCTCTAAGATATTAATAATGTTGAGCGGCGTTTAACGACACGTGAAAGAGAAAAATGCTCCGTGATGCGATTCACTATAGTATCTAAATTTAAGTAATAAATCTTGCAAAGCTGCAGAAGTATTTTTGAAGTTTCACGAAGGGCTAATGACGTCAAAATGGTTCTTCTACACTCAGCCGTAGGAAGGTCAGCCGTAGGCGGAAATCCTTGCAGCAAAAGTCCGAACTAAGTGGCACATAGCCGGGCAAAGAAAAAGGATCCCCGCCCCCGGCTCCTTAATACTTCCGTCGCGTGCTGCTCTCGTGAGCGAAATAAAATTAGGTAAAATTTGCGATCTTCGCTGCTCCTCTTAATTACGTTTTGCCGCGACGAACTCACGCGTCATGCTGTTGACACCTAGCGGGCAAGTTTCATTTCGCCGCGATGAAAAGAAGATGGAAAGAGCCTCTTTCGAGAAAAGTATGCAAGAACTTAACTTTTTCTTTCTTGCGCGATAAAAGTTTTGTCCAAGTTTTGTGCAAAAGATATTTGGTTTGCCGGTGAAAGATTCTCTGCTATTTTATAATAAATTAGACGTAATTATCTCAGGAGCGTAATTTCTGCAATATAAATTCTTTAAACGAAGTTAATTATATTCTTCTTCTGCAAACAAAGAAAGACGCTGCGGGAAAGCTGACAAAACTCGTTTGACAACGTTAGAATTAGTTATGTCACGATACTTCCCGATGCCGCGGCACGACTATAGATCGCTCGCACACGGCGTGTGAACAATGCACACAATCGCGACTCGTGTGTGATTAATTCCGTAATCGTCCTCCGCGCTAATCTCATCGCACCCCGAGTCATTGTCGTCCAGACGTATCTCATTCAAGGATAATAACCTCGCGACGACGCGCGATGTCATTGTCCCAGTGGTCGCACGATGTGTCTCAAGAGTCAGCGACGACGCGCTATTGAGACTAATTGACATTCACGTATTAATTATATCGAAATTTTAAATCTCTCGTTTTGAACGAAAAGATCCTCGAATGGAAGAAAAGTACAGGATATACCTAACGCGATCGGATAGATTACCCCGGTTTTTTTAGACCGAGCAAATTTCACATCGCACGACGTACGTTTTACCATCGAGCGTTACGCGTACGTTTCCCTCATTTCCGGTTGGGTGTTACTTGCTTCTTTTTATGGTCGTAAGTCGCACGGAGTAAGCGATCTATCGCGATAGCTGGAGAATCGCCGTCCGAATCGGTCTCGCTGCAGCGCGTTCGAGTGGGAGCCAAAAGTTCGAAGGCGAAAGTAAAGGTGGAACACCGGCGAAGAAAGTCGGCGACAATAAGTGGCACGCCAATGAGGCGTCGGCCATCCGACCGGATCGAGCATGTGAAACCTGTCGGTGATCTCCCGGTGACAGGAGGTGATCAAGAGAGAGAGAGCCCCGCTGGAAAGACGTATTACTGGCTCGCGTTCACGTCAAACGAGCCTTTCAGACGATAAAATTGTGTCTATTACGTTTAAGAAGTAAACGCGTGGAACTGCAGAAACGCGTGATTGTTCAACCATAGAAAACGAATCTGCAAATACCCCGGATATTCACGGTATCGTTTTTCCCAGTGAAAACAATCGCTCGTTTGCTTATTGTTGCCCTGTATGTTGCACATGGCTCTTCATCAGATAAATTCGCCGCAGCTGTTATATGCAGAAAGAACAATAGCTTAAGTGGAAATTATAATGAGATTGTATGTACGAAGTCGCGATTCGAGATACACGACAGATCTCTAGGGAAACGCATATTTGTAATAAACATTATCTTCTTAAAGAACTTACATCTAATCTTTTATAAAAAGTTTTTTTTATAAAACTTCGTTTATTTGGGACTTAAAAACCGACTTATTCAAAACAAACACACTTCGAGGGAAAAATAAAAATTATAACAGTAAATAAAATGTTGAAAAATAATTTTTTCGACGTAAGAATTTAATTTGATCTTCAATTAGTGCAGCTCACATGTAAGTCATTTAATCTAATAAGTAAATAAAATTTTAATCAAGAAAATTGATTTATGAAAAAAGACGTTTATCAAGGTGCTAAATTTTATTATAAATAAATGTATATTTATTCATAATATTAATTATATATTTTATTATGAATAAATATATTTAATGAGGTGCAGTATATATTTTTTATTACGAATAATAAATATAAATACGTTCAATTAATTTATTGATTAGATTTTTTCTTGCGTAGCAACTATTATAATTACAAAGCGCCGTAACTCATGCATAATCCACAAAAGAAATATGTTTTCCAGTAAGCCACGACTGCAAGATGCTATCGCGCAATGCACCGCTATTTCTGTGTTCGCGTGTAAGGTCTGTTTACAAGAAATTCGATCGAAACTTATATCGTTCGCCGGTACTTTCCTCTTAGATGCGACGGACACCCTCTCGAAAAAATTCAAGAAACGAAAGTTCGCGAGCGACTGTGGATAGGATAGCGCAAAGGTACAAGTAGAGCGTGAAATTCCGAAGGCCGCGAATATGGCATTTTTGTAGACGGCACATTCGACAGGATTACGACGCACACTCGCGTACGTATGACGTATATACGTCCTTCTCAAGACTTTCAGAACTTAGATAAGACTGGCACAGAAACATTCGTATGAATGGGAAGCTGTCCGTGTTTCTATAATAAATCCTTTTTTAACCGGTATCGCTCATGGAACGCCAACAAAGTTGTTTTGAACAAGCTATAATTATATACTGTTAGTAGAATGAAAAATTTTTGAAACGTGCACCTTTCAAATATGCCATTGATTCAGGATACAACGTAACTATAACATTTTATTATGGTTAATTGGCATCAGCAGAAAAACAAAATGTTAGAAAAGCATGACCTATCTTTTCTAAAGAGATATTTTAAATATAACCAACATATTTCCTAAATCATATTGTCTCGAATTCTCTTACAAATATTGAATCGAATGTTCAGTTTCCCAATGCAATATTAGCAATCTTACATCAAATGATTTGCTCATATCTTTTTAAAGAAAATTATTGAATTGATATGAATTCTTTTATCGGGCGTTTAAACATTTAAAGAACGAAGAAAGTTCTCATAATTAGCCATCACGCTAATTTAATCTTATCGCGACGCTGAACCTGTTAAAGGCTTGAACTATGCTGAGCGAGAGCTAAGCGACGATGCCAAGACCGCGCCTTTATCTGAGGACCCGGGCTAGCTTCCTCGCGCGTTGAGAGAAAGGTGCCCTCCTTTTTAAAGACGTTCTGATCCGGCATGTAGCGAACATGAACGATTGATAATTGCACACATTACCGGCGGCATTGGCTGCGCGATGTTACGAGCGAAGCTCAGCGAGAACGAGGAATATCGCTTCGTGTCTTTACGCGCACCTCCACCGACCGAGAGAAAGTCATTTCTTTTAACGGCCTCGGCGATCGAGCCGTGGTTCGCCGCGGCGAACGGATATCTTCAGTCACACCCGCTGAGAGGCTATTGACTAGGATTGAAAATGGAATTGCAAAGACGCTTATTATCATAGGACGACATACTTTTAAAAATAGTTCAGGGGTAGCAAGCTAACGTTATTTGTCGTCATTTTGACATCAAAATCTCGTCAAAGGCGTTATTTTAAAGTTAAAGTAAAGACAAATAAGGTCAGCTTACTACCTAAGTTAAAAGAATTTAAGAAAAATTCTTAAACTAACACTTTTTGGGATTTACACTTTCTGATGACTATTTTATTGTCGGCTAAATATCAGATGCGATCACTGTTTTCTTCAAGAATTAAAACTAAGGCAAAAGAAATACAGAATAATTAAATTTGTCAATGTCATTAAATAATTAAAAAAATATTCGTACGATTTTTTTCAATATCAAGAATAAAATATTCTAATAATATTTTAAAACAAAATTTACGCCCGGGAAAATTTTTTCATATATAATTATATATATATTTATAT
>QKQZ01055861.1:0-33035 GCA_003595255.1 Solenopsis fugax | reverse complement strand
CCTCCTCCTCCTCCTTTTCCTCTTTCTCATCTGCTCCTTCTGCTCCTTGACCTCCACACCCTCGGCCAGCGCGTCTCCAACTGTTCGGCAACACTCCAACGTCGTTTGTCTCGACGTCCCACTCCTTTGTTCTCGGCGATGGCTCGACAATTTCGCGGACGTTATCTGCGATTTAACGAGCCGTAACATGCACCGAGGGCAATTAGTACCACGCCAAACAGGGAAATTAATATCGCTTTAATGTCGCTACGTTGATTATATATCGCAGGATATACGCACGCGAACGAAATCGCGGACGCGCGAGAGTTAACACGAGTTTACCTGCATGTTTAAGCGATAAGATACGAAATATGTAAACGAGGTGTAAGCGACATGCGCTTCGTAATTAGTGGCCATCGGGGCCGAGTGATGAAGGAGAGATAAAATAACATCGAGGCAGAATGCGGAGAGAGCATCCTTCACACAACGCGACCCATCATCTCCCATCAACCTGACTGGTTTCTCAGCTACTGGCAGCCTGCTATTCGTAACACCACGTGTGTCTGTGTATGTGTGTGTGTGTGTGTGTGTGTATGTTTAACCTTTTATTTGTCTTGTAAGAATTAATTGGATCTAACGTACCTTCGTAAAAGTTTCAAGTGTCGATAAACTTTTTACAAATAATATTTAAGTGGTCCATTACACTTATTTTACAGTATGTACAAAAGAATTTGCCACACATTGTTAATACTGTTGCTCTCTTTTTCGATTCGATCGAGGATCATTATAATAAGTGGACGAGCGATATTCCGAATGACGATGCTCCTTCAAATGATTTCCAGGAAACTTTCATCCTCATACCTCTCACAGAAATTGGGATTGGCCCAATTCCATTAAGGTCCTTTCTGTGAACTAAAGCCGCGGCTTCCCTTTTGCGTTTCACACGAACAGCCGTTTTCGGGACCTTCGCCGCGCGTACAAGCACTCGGCTGAACTTTTTTCAATTTCCGCCGCAGTTCTTTTCTTCCTCCCCCTTCCTTTCCCACCATCGCGTAACGCTCCTTATTCCTAATGTATTACGGGCCGGATCATTTTTTACTCGAAATGGATTTTCATAAGACCCGACATTCTCGGCTTTGGCCAACCGCGCGCACTCCTCTCTTCTCACTCCATCATATCCTGTATCTCTTCAACTCCGCCAAAATATTTGTAAATAGATGTAAAGTCTGGGAGGGGCTCAGGGGGTATCCTGCTGCGCGAACAAGGCTCCCCATAGCGCACTATAGCCGATATATCTCTCGGGCCCTTCACCATTCTTCCCTCTCTTTATATGAGACTCCTTCGCAGCCTTTTATACCCTCCCCCTTTTCCTCCTCCTCCTCCTCCTTCTTCTTCTACTTCTTCTTCTGCTTCTTCTTCTTCTTGACTCCGTCGTCATTCTCATGCTCTATTACCTCGGTTCTCATCATGCAGCGCGAGGACTGCACACGAAAGTCAAAGGAGCATGAGAAAATTTTTGAGGATCGATTTTTGATCATAATCTTTGTATCAGGAATATGTATTCGATATTTTGGTGACAAGTGAAATACGCATTCCTGCATACGCTTTTATAATCTGTTTGACAATGTTTTAAATGGAGATGCATCCTGTATGAAGTCAAAGTATCTTATTTCAATCATCATAAAATGATCGATTCATTTTAAATCGATTTTTTCCAAGCGAAGGCGAAGCATGACAATGATCCTTCACTTTTTCATGCACCGGAAGTAATATGACAAGCCGATCGAAAGTTGGTCTAGTTACGATACAATCCAATTACCAACCTTGGCTATAAATTTCGCGAAATATGTCACACATGAGGGAATTAAGGGTCGCTTATTGAGCGAATCTGCATTTGAGATATGTTCCGTTCACAAGGGTTTGAACCTCGGGGAGTTTAATGAAAATTCGTCCGACAGCCGACGGGCGTGCAATTCACTTGCGGCAATCGCGTGCACGTGGCGTGGTGAAGGTTTCCACCGGTGAGGATCCGATCCCGTGAGCGCGAGGAAATAAAAAGGAGGCGAGAAGAGATGGAGAAGGAAAGGTGGGACCGGTCCCCCGACGAGAGGGCCGTCGTCTGCACTCAATAGGGGCTAATTGCCGCAAGGAAAGCTGCAAATTCGTGGACATTGTTAGCTCCGTCCCATTCTCGGTTAGTGTCGAACGGGTCTCATTGTGGCCGCGCGCGGATCGCGCGAGCTGCTTCGTGTCCGACGCGCACACCGTTGCGTCGGGTTGCGCGTACCGCCATTGAAATGCCATGAGAATAAAAAGGGGTAAGATAGAGGCCGGGCGGAGTGTGTAAGATTCGTCGCGGCCGCAGCGCGTTCTCGCGATCGACATGCTCCTCACGACGGACAGATTCTTCACGACGCGCCTTCTGCTCCCTTCATCTTCCCCTACTGCTTGCAAAAGTCGATTGTGCCCTCCCGAAAATTATCTTCTTCCGCGCGCTCAGCTGGGAATAAAAAGTGCAAAAGGAGCCCTTTCGGCAACTCCAGAGGGAGGACCCGCTCGATTTACAGCGAGCGCGTTCACCGTTCACGCACAAGCGGTGATGTCTGTCTGCGTCCTGATCAGTCATCCGCATGATACAGCCGTGCGTGGGCGATTGCCCTCCGAGAATCAATTTGAACACGGACCTCGAATGCCTCGAATGCCCTTCGACAATGCCGCGGCTTCGGTCAATGGAGACTCCCTTGCGTTTGCCTTCTCGCGCCCTCGATACGCCGCGTTCCAGATTAAGTCCGGGTTTACACGGGTCCCTGTGCTATTGGGGCCGCTCGCTGTCTCACTGAATCGGCTATCCATGCTTCGTTACGAGAACGCGTACCCTATTGACTCACTGGAGCACCGCACCGCCTGGCTGCCGTCGTCGTCGACGTAGAGGTAGACAATAAGAGAAGAAAAGGGATAGAGAGAGAGAGAGAGAAAGAAGTGATTCGAGGCAAGAAGAGGGGAAGAGCGGCTCGACGTGACCGAATGATCCTCGACATCGGCCGTATTTATATTCCTGTTTGCCCGCTGATTCGCCACGGATCTAAGCCCGTTAAAGTCTCTTAAAGATCCAGGACCGACCTTATAACCGGTCAAAATACGTATTCGTTTTCCTAACTGGCGATTCACGCGACAGCGATCGCTCTGTACCTGACGCCACTGGTCAGGAGGAAGGCCCCCTTTTTCCGCGTGCACCATGAAATCGGCTAAATTCCCCGGGTTTCGACCGTTCCGCGCGACGTTTTCAAATGTAACGGAAATTGTATTAAGCGGAACTAACCGGAAAAGTGGGTTGAGGTGAGGAATCTCTCGCTGAGAGAGACGGAAGGTAGCTCTAATCCTAAATTTCTATTTAAATGTCTACTCATTCTGAATTCTGAATGATACCAAAAGTCTTTTGAAAATAAGCTAGGTGAGAGATATGTATTATAAATACAGTAGATCTCTAGATTAATATTTTAAATCCCTAAAAATACATTTTAACATCAAACTGTGATCCTGTAACGTCAAACAAGCTTAGATAATATAAAAGCATTCCTCTCATGATATTTCCTAAACAACCAAAATGTATCAAGTCTGATAATTAAATTTTCAAAGTTAGTTTAAGTTACGTGCATATACATATCTAGAAAGATCGTGATTTATGTTTCTGCCCGATTAGACTAATCACAGCGTATCAATCTGATACTAATCTTGAAACGTGCAATGTTACAGAGGTGCAAGGAAAAACTTAACACTTTGGCGATCTCGGTGATGAATCAATGGCCCGGGGTGAAACTACGGGTTACCGAGAGTTGGGATGAAGAGAACTCCCATGCGCAAGATTCCTTGCATTACGAGGGACGAGCTGTCGATGTGACGACGAGCGATCGCGATCACTCCAAGTACGGGATGCTGGCGAGGCTCGCGGTTGAAGCTGGCTTTGACTGGGTCTACTACGAGTCTAGGTCGCACATACACTGCTCCGTCAAGTCTGGTTAGTAGTTTCCGCTATCTCGCTTAGAACGAATTACCAAATAAATCTGAAAGAGTGTACGAATTACTGTCGAATTTTCTTGAATCGTTACGAAGAGAGTGAGAACATTAAAAGCGGTCCGCGGTCCGCGTGTGGATTTTAATTGCGGTCATTTCGCGTTAATACCCGCGTAAAAGCCGCGTCAATAAAGATGAGCGTATAAACTACCGGACGGTAGGTGTAATGATGTCGTTTAATGCAATAAAGATGCTGGAGTCGATGCAGTAATAACGTCGTTTAATGGAACAAGGATACTAAAGTCGCACTGTTCTTAAAGCCGCGAGTGACAAAGTGACTTGACGCCTTCAGTACACGTATCATCTACATGGTGATATAAATTCACTTAACGTTGTTGATATTGCTACAATTTGATTAGGATCATACTTGAAGACACATGAAGCAAAATTAATTTTTTAAATCAAACATTTAATCAATATTTCAATAATATCGTGCATTTATCTACTTTTCTCGTGAAATATGGCGTCACTATCATATATACCATTCATAAAGATACCTATTTTACCGGCTCTCTTCTTCCCTATTCATTGAGAATTACTCATGGGATGCGGTAATATTAGAAATGTGCGAGTACTCGCGAATTCAAATTAAATCCAATTATTTCAAATTTGATTTCAGAATTCGGACAATCGATTAATTAAATGACTTGAATGTTTTGGTCCGAAATATCTTCTTTTACATCTCAGAAACTTTATTAAGTTTATTGAAAGTATTCATCGTATGCATTTTATTCAAATTAGAATCAAATTCGATTCGAAACGATCCAAATACAAGATGTCCAAATTTTTTCGAAAACATTTTAAATAACATATAGAGAACAACACGACAGTTTCGTCAGTCTTTTCTGAGATCAGTTATGAAGAATCCGTAAAAATTACAAATTTGAAGTAGATTATGTTTGGAAAAAATTTGTAATTTTCTCTATCATGTGCGCTAAACAATGAGACAGAGGAAATTGCTGAATACGCCAAAAGATGGCTCCTGCAGGTTATCTGTACAACATTGCTAATTTAAAATTTTGAAAATTGAAAATTACACGATATTTTTAAAAACGAGAATTGCCTCTCAGAGTAAAATAATTCTTAATTATGAGAGAACATTGTTGTTCATTTATTTTTTCTTTTAATCCAGCAATATTTACCTACACGAGAGCAATCAGCGATTCGTGTTCGTTCCAGGCCACGGTTGGGTTTCGAATTTCAAAATAAATACCGATAAATCAAGGCATGCTTGTCGGTCCGAATTAAAACCGAGCATAGAAATTGGCGCGAAACCGATACGAGTCGATGTTGAGGGGAACGAAAAGAGAAACAATAGGGTGAAAGGGAATCGAAGTGTGCAACAAAAAGTGCGAATGCGTTCCACGCGTATTTAACGCTCCGCTAATTTTCACCGTAATCACGTTAATTAATCGACAGGCGATTGCAAGCACTTAACGAATGACGACACCTTCATCCTTTTTGCGCCAGAATCTTAACATTTTCGTTTTCATGACATTCCAGAAAAACTACGTTATAAAAAATATTCTGTTTCTTTTTAGAAAATTTTATTTATAAGTTCCTTCTCTATCCATTTTTTTATCGTAGTCGTTCTTTAAAATATATGATTTTCATAACGCTTTACTTAGCTCTGTCATATTCTGTGTATATTCAAAGTTTAAGAATGTTAACAATCCTTTTTATTTGAATATACATTTTTACTTTCTTTCCTCTCATTTGTTTCACCGTTTAATCTCTATGTACGATTCGCTTTCAGAATCGTCTTCAGCGGGCAAGACTAGTGGCTGCTTTCCCGCGAGGAGTCTGGTCCGAACGGAAGACGGTACGAAGAGGCTGGACGAGGTGCGTCTCGGCGACCGTATCGCCGCTCTGGACGCCCGTGGTGACGTTGTGTACAGCGATGTGATCGCTTTCCTGGATCGTTCTCCGTCGGAGAGGAGACAATTCATCCGCCTGACGACCGAGTCCGGCCGAGTGCTCACGTTAACACCAGCGCATCTAGTGCCGGTGGAGGGTCGGTCGTCGGTATTTGCCGCCAGCGTGCAACCCGGCGACAGGATCCTCGTGAGTGACGCCGATGCAGCGAGCGCGGCAAACGAGGTGGACAGTCGTCTGCGATGGGACAACGTCGTCGAGACAAAGTTGGTTCTCGAGAAGGGAGTTTACGCCCCGCTTACGATGGAAGGCACCCTCCTCGTGGACGACGTCGTCGCGTCCTGCTACGCCCTCGTCAACAGTCAGTCGGTGGCGCATTACTCCTTCCTGCCGCTGAGGATTTGGCATAGCATCACATCCTTCTTCCTTCAAAGGCTGGACGAGCCGCAACACTTTGCGAAATATAGCAATGCGTCCAGAACAGAGACGACGACAGAAGGAGAGCAACAGGGCGTCCATTGGTACGCGTCGATGCTCTATTCGTTGGCCTCCTACGTCCTGCCGTCAAAGATGCTCTACGATTGAGATTTTTGATAAGAACAATAGACCTCCGTGCTTCGTGCTCCGTGCTCCGTGCTCCGAGCGACGTGTCGAGTGAATAATCGAAGACAAGCTCGAGTGTTTGGCGCAAATGACACATGTTCTAAAGACTTTCAGCCACGAATCCTAGTTGATTAATCATCGTTTCTTTGTCTCTCGAGACTTTCCTTTTTATAGAACGTCACCGTGGATTTCGGTTACGCGTGTGCCGTTGAAGACAGTTAACACAATATGATCGCGAAGATGGAGTTCTCATTGTGAGAAATGCATGTATTTAATACGTAGAACAAAAGACGTCGTCGTAGGCGAAAGACATAAAGTTGGCCAGTGACCTACCAGTGTTCACCGAATGACGTGTAGTATATTAAATATTTAGGACGATAGAAAATAAAACTTTAGAGAGAGTCAGGACTTTTCTCTTCACATTTTAAATGTGTGTGCAAACAATATACTGATATACAAATATTTCTTCTCCGTTTTTTAGTGTTCGCGAATCGTGTGCGTTCCGGTATGCTTGTTTCTGAAGGAAATTGCCTTTGTATCATGGAACAAGTGTGTAAGATAGTTGCCGATTGTTCTATTGTAATGTTATTCCAAACGATCTTCTGAATGTACGTGCGAGCAGCAAGAAAGCGTCTATATTTAATTATATATTGTTGAAATCGTAATTAATTTAAAGAAATGAAGAAGTATCTCTATTTTAAGTAGGATCTACAACGCATCTTTATGAAATAATAAAAGATTATTGTATATACCCTGCTTTCTTTTTGTTTTTCCTCCTTCCTTTAACGCAATGAGAAGGGTGTGTAACCTGCTTCTTTTTCTTTCATTTTATTAACACTGCTTGTATCCCATATATAATTTAATGTTATATATCCGAAACTGTAATTATGGATCTGTTCAGTCAAGCTGCACTTTCTTTCTTTTGAAGTAAAATCAGTATAGATTTGGTTTTTCGAAAGAGAGAAACAGAAGAAACAAAGTGTAAAAAAAGTGCGACTAAAAAAATAAACCTTATAGATATTTATTGCCATCGGTTGTGGCAGTAACTACCGAATATTGCTGTATAATAATGTTAAATCGCGTTGCTCTCGCCGTGTCATATTTTTAACAATAGTCAATTATAATCAACATGTTAACAAAAAGTTAATTATTTTAATAATTTAAGGACTATTTTCTATTAAGAAACATAACTTAAATTATCATCAAAATATTATATATTATTAAATATATATTATAATATAATTATTATTTCAATTATATTATTATTATTATTATTATTTGTATATTGTAGCACACAAACAAATTATAATTTATGTATATATACCCCTTCCCCAAAAATTGAATTACATTATTAATGAAAGCAAATCATTGTGTTTTGTTATTTTCATACAGTGAATTATACTATTAATTAAATTAATAAATTAGAAATTTAAATTTAATAAGAAAGGATACATTTTGCTACCCTATATTGTGGGACAATTTTACTATTATAGAAAAATTAAGTATTTTATTATATTGAAAAGAATAATTTCTTTCCCTCTTTCTCTTTATTCTTCTCTACTCTTTTTAAAATTTACTTAAAAAAATTCTATGGAAGCAACTTCATTTCTATACTGCACCAATAGGTCGAAACAAAATGTAATTAATATGAAAAATATCTTTGATATTTCTTTGTTCTAGAAGTTTCTGCATTTAATGTCTGAATTTGTTAAGCGATTTGATTTGTATTCAGAAATTAATCTTATTTTATATATTCGTGGAAAACGATTATAATATAGCGATCACTCGTGATGATGGATAACGAGACAGCTGGAACAGAGGACGAACTTGAAAATGTAAGATTAAAAAATATTGATAGATGATTCTCTCTTTCTCTTTCTCTTTCTGTTTCTATGTGTCTCTTTCTCTCTCTCTTTCTTTCTTAATTTTTTTTCAATATAAAAAGTAAAAATGTGGCATGACATATCTCCAGGTTTACTTTAAGGTTATTTTATTGCAGCTCGGTGTGGCATATCCACACTTGCAAGAAATCGAGCAAAGATTCTTCGAAGTAGTCGCTGACGGAAGTGTCAACGAAGTGCGACTATTCTTGGAGAAACATCCGGGTTTCAATATAAATGTCATCAATTTTCAAGTAAGTACATAAATTCACAATTTCTCATTCTGAAGAAGCATGAAATATTAATATCAAAAAAAGGTACGAATTACCGTACGGATTTGAGCAAGTTGAAGAAACTCGCTCGTGCGGAATTGGACGTATATTTTCCTGATTTAAACATCGATTAATCACAAGAATTCTCAACAATGGTTGCAAATATTATTTGCAAATAGCGCGTTGGCGATTCGAAATGTTAAATTACACCTTGGCGGAATAAATTTTCCATAAACTAGACTCCATTTCTTTTCTATCTACATAATTCGTTAAACTACCCACGAAGTCGCACGAGCGGCGCGCTTCAAACCAAACTCTTAAACAGCTCGTAAAGATTTCCGAATTTATCTTTCTCGTCACTTGGCTTTTTGTGAGTTAAACGACACCGCCGCTCATGTTAGGGTTCACCCCGAAACGACGACGCCTCAAAGAGAGATGCGCTTTTCGCATTTTCGGTATTCAGGTCAACTTCCCGTCAATCTTTTCTTTAAGAGCGCCTGGTGCTGATACTTTAAAATATTCTACCATTTCTGTGGATTTATATATTTTTTTCTTTAATACTCAGAAGAAAGAAAAGATATAGAAGAGTCAGATTAAAAAAAATCGGTATTACTCATTTTAATAGTAATTTGTATTATTAAAAAATATTAATGGTAATTTTTTATAAAAATGTTTGATTTTTATAAAAATCTTCGATAAAACTTTTTTGTACAATCAGTAAATATTTATTTATATATCTTAAACCGAATCCAATCGGTTTAAAGTCTTTGACAAACTCGTGTGGTTTAACCTGTGCAAGAAACGGCGGAACCAATACAGGAAGAAGGAAAACAAAACGAAGAGAATGAAGGCGATGCGAAGTCCAGTTATCTCAGATCTTTACTCTATAGAGGAACACGTACCCCCCGTGGAATGTTTCCTTCAACCATTCGGTCGACACCGGTAACCACCTTAGTGTGTTCGCCTCTCTCTCTCTCTCTCTCTCTCTCTGAGAGGGTCCAGAAAAGCGACCAAAGTCTCGTTTGACTTTGAGGCTGAAATGCCGAAGCGGCACGAAGAGAGATGGCACGCGAATGGAAGGAGAGGAGGAGAAAGAGAGGGAGAGGGCGAGGAAGAGACAGAAGAGGGAACTCGAATGGAAGAAAGAGAGAAGGACATGGAGAGAACGACGAAGCTGGGTGTTCCTCGTGTATCTCCAGCCATATTTCAGACCGTCTTTTTACAAGACAATGGTTTCAACCGAGACCTGATAAAAATTATTCAAATGGCCCGCTCCGCTGTAAATTCTATATGGGAATTCCCTCGACATCGGAAGCTTTTCCACGATCTACTTGTATGCCCTGGCGCGATCTATAATACGTATCAGTAAATCTCGCGATACGTCAATTCGACTCGTTACTTTCTGTGTGTATATATGACAGGTCTTTTAAATTGTCTTTTCTCTATAAAAAAATTGTAATGTGTAAAAATTATTTAAAAGTTTAACCTTTCGTAAAAGGATTATCTCATGGATTAACTCCGGAGCACGCGCCCCGATTATTCTGCAGAGTGTTTTCGCTTATCATCTTTCCCCAAAGAAAATTCGCAAAAACAAATAACAAACAAATATTTAACCGAGCGTAAAATCTGGTCGAGTCATGACATTAAGGGCGGCAGCTGTCTATTGTCAAGGGACAGCTAACGAGGGCTTTTTGCCGAGCATATATCACGGAGTATTATTGTCGTTAGGCGTGTGGATGTCCCAGGGGCCTGTCGAAAAGCCAAAATATCAGTGAATATTGTGACTGGTGTCGGCGACAACAATGGTGCTGGTCCATTGTTGGGGTCCGCCTCTGTAAACGCACCGCAGATGGGCGAGAAACGTCGTCGAACCATTCTTCCTACAAAAAGGGACACGACCGAGAAAAAGAGTGGAGCCGATTGCCTTCTAAAAGTCGATCTTACTGCAGAAAGAGACCGTGGATTCATGGTGGGAAGGAATTCCGGGAAAGTTGAGAAATTTTTCGAGCGTTTAACTGTTATGTCGCCTTGCGTTTTCTTAAGCAGATCGCTATTTCCACATTTTTACTGACTATTACAATAGCAATAGAAACTGAAAGAAAAGACAATTTCGGATATTCATCTATTATGTGTTTCGCGCTTATGTGTTTTACTCCTTTTTTTTATGCCTTCTTTTCTAATTTATGAATAAAAAATTTCAAACTTTCCTTGTTAGTCGATGATGTTAATTGTGAATTTTTCATTTTCAGGGTGTTAGCGCGCTGCATATCGCTGTTAACGAGGGAAATACGGCGATGGTCGAGTATCTGTTGTCACATCCAGATATCGATCCGGGTGACACGCATCTGCATGCAATCAGGGATAATCAACTGAGGATCACCGTGCTGATATTGAATAAGCTGAATGAATTGACGCCGGGTCTCGAATACGCCGGTGTCACTCACAGTCCCGATTTCCCGGACGATACAACACCGCTTGCGGTGGCGGCACAATACGGGCGTTTCGAGATAATTGATATGCTCAGATTCCGACATCACATTCTGCAGAAACCACATCCTCCTAGTTGCAACTGCGACGAAGTTTGCAAGTACGATACCGTCGTTGTGCACCAGGTCGTCTTAAGACAATATTCTCGCAAATCTAGTTTACGAAATTTTTTTCATTCGACTATTCGCGACTGATTGAAAAACTTATTCCATTCGTATATTTACTTTTATTTTTTTCCCTTTTATCGCAGGCCGGAAAGAGACAAGGGTGATATCGTAACCATGGAAAAAATGAGATTGTTTATGTACAGGGCGATATCGAATCCAGTATACATTTGTCAAACCGAAGAAGATCCGATCTTAAAAGCTTTTCAATTATCAGCCGAACTTAGCAAAGAAGCTTCATTTGACAAAGAATTTTATCCCGATTACAAGGCATTGTCCAATGTTAGTATAATCTTATTCCTTGTCCAAATTTATTGGATATTAACAATTGTCAGCAAAATTCTTCATTTAATTACATATAAAAGACAATCTGTAAGATGTATAGATGATAAATTGTCTATTATTAATATATTTATATATCTGCGACGTATCTGTTGCTTATGAAAAGTTAATAATCCATCTAGTTTTGTGATAAAGGAGGTGACCCAATTCGCCACAGACTTGATCGGATGCGCACGTACCGCCGAAGAAGTCGAATGTATATTAAAACAAACTGCTGGTTTTCATCGTATAACTTCTAGTTTCGTATATCCCCGACTATTACTAGCTTTGGATTACGAGCAAAAAACCTTTGTGGCTCATCCGAATGTACAACAGGTAGCGTAAGAATGTGACAATTAATGTTCAGGTATTGTGGATTCTTACGAGAAATATTGCTGTAGTTGATGATTTTTAAATATTTATTTAAAAAATGGAACAATAAAAATTATGTCTTCTATAAATCTTAATTTTAACAATTTTTTGGATTATGTAAAATTCAGAGTAAAATATCAAAATTTAACTTTATAGAATTTGTGGAAAATTAATTTCTCGCTTTTCAGGTACAGAATTATTTTATAAAACTTGCGAGCGGTACGGCGAAAGTTTGCGCAAATTAAGAAATTTCATTAAGAAGTTAAATTTGATATTCTTTCAGCTTGTCGAAAGCCAGTGGATTGGCACGTGGCACGAATGGAAAGTCAGAAACATGTGGCTGAAATGCCTGACGATAATTCCGCAGATCGGCTTGCTACCAATCAAGGCACTTGTTATATTATTCACACCGAACTCGGAACGAGTCAAGTTCTATGAAATTCCGGTTAACAAATTTCTCTCTTCCGTGGCGAATTACTTGATATTTCTCACATTCGTGTTTTTCCAATCGCGTAGCGACAAAACCGAACAGCTTCGCGGACCACCCAATACTGGTGCCTTCCTAATTATCTCCGAGATTAAAGTTAACCCTTCAGCTACTACACACCACTATATTAGCTTTCCTCGAAACGATGATTTAGAACATAGAACCATTATAATGGCTCTCTTCGATATTTCGATGTTTTCTCGTTATATATGTGTGTATACGTATAAAATAAAAAACAAAATAAAAAAACAATTTTTCCTCCCCTTTACCTTTTTTCAATTGCGTTTGATCGTATTCCGCGGCTGAGCAGTGTACAGCTCCGCTCATCCCTAGCTAAAGGGTTAAATCTCTCTCAATTCTTTTTTAAATTGAAATTATCCCTCCAGGATACGAATGGATTCTCGCTATTTACGTGATATCGTATATATATGCATTCGCTCGACTTTGCATTGTGGACGGTCCGGTTAGGTGCTTTAAAACACGTACAAACTGGTAAGATAAGAATTGATATAATAAATTGTAAATTAATATTAAATTCTTCAACATAAAAGAAATGCGTTGCAAAATTTGTAATCTAATTAATATATATGTATATAATTTATGATCACTTTTTAAATATCTTTTTCTCTTCGTTCAATACAGGTATGAGCTTGTTATGCTCATATTGTTCGTGCTAACGTTTCTCTTCTGGATAGTTGCCGCATTGGACGTTAGAATAAATGGTCAGCGTGATTTAGAGAGAAAATATTGGCACAAATACGACCCGACTTTGATAGCGGAAGGAATATTTTGTATCGCGACAATCATGGCCTTCTTTAAATTACTATTTATCTGCCAGCTAGATTATGATCTAGGACCTTTGCAACTTTCTTTAGTTAAAATGATCAGAGACGTTGGTCATTTTATCGCGATATTCGGTATCATTGTTCTAGCATTCACAGTTGGTAAGATATATGGATGTGTTGAACTATGTATGAAAAGTCTTTATGAATCAATGAAATAATTGCGAATACTTTATTTAGTCAAATATGCATAATTTTAGCATAACTTGAGACGTTTCTTCAGGATTGTGCCATCTTTATCAGTATTATAATGGAATGGTGCAGACGGATGACGAAACAAAGCTAAAGATAGAGCAAGAAAGCTCCTTCGTCGATTTCAAATCTACTCTAAAGACTCTCTTCTGGGCTGTTTTTTCCATGAGTCCCGTAGAAAGCGCTGATGTGATTATCGAAAACCTTCCAGGTGAAAGGGAATCAGAAACAATAATTAATCATCATAACTTCACCGAATTTATCGGTTATCTTGCTTTTGCCAGTAAGTACATTTGGTTTCATTTTTGACTTAATATTCATCAGTACTAACAAAACCATTCCACGAAACCATTTTATCGAGGAATCGTATCAATAATTTAGTTCTATTCTTCAGGTTTCCAATTTATGTCCGTGGTAATCGTTTTGAATATGCTAATTGCGTGTATGGCAAATACATTCACCAAAGTGACTGACAATGTCAATGTAGAGTGGATTTTTGGTCGAACTGAAGTTAGTGAATGTTTATATTCATTTTTTCATATTTTAAAATGAATTTTTTTCAAAATAAAAAAATACGATAAATGAGAGAAACGTGTGCAATCCAAAATAACAAATCGCGGACCATTTACAAATGTCAATACCATCTATCGCTTCGCTTTTTCAGGCTTATGTCGATGTCATGCTTACAACAACGCTTCCACCTCCATTCTGCATTTTCTCAATTTTCACGGGATTGCGACCAGTAATCGAATACATAAAAATACTGATTAAACCACCACCTGGCAAACGGGCACGATGGGATTTTGTAAATTGTTGCTACATAGTCAGTATACCACCACCAAATCTCAATGCCGATTCAACGCGTTATTAAATCAAAATTAAAGAATTTCGCAAAGTAGAAACTACATTTCACGTCGAGTAATCTTTCTTTTCTTTTCTCTTCTCATAGCGTTTCATTTGTATTTTTAAGTATTTACATATAAGTGGCATTGTCGTTACGATAGATTGAGTTACGATCAATAGATAAAAATAGAAAAAATAAACGTCTGCTTCGATTCATTTACTTAAATCTATATTTCATTGCAGGAGGATCTAGAAGAAAAAAAGGACATTCGATTCGCAGTAGTCATGTCGCAACTAGTGCAACGTTATCTTCGTCAACGTGAGAAGAAAACGGAGGAAACAGACATACAAAAGCTGAGAAAGGAACTGATAGAATTCAGCAATATTCTGAAGGAAGCTCTTAGTCCATCTTAAAAGACATTTCATCGCAATATTCCACCTCAAAGTGATATTCACAGAGAGATATTTCTATTTGCGTCCTCATATTAATTTCTTAATTCTTTGAGCAGTACATAAGTCATTGTCAGAAAACGTGACAAGACAATATCTGTAATTATAAAAGTTTAATAGTTTTTACTTTGTACGAAATAAGAAATATTTTTTTAACATTTATTTTATTTGTACAATATTATTTAATAGTTTTATTTTATGGATTAATGCACAAAGTGTAACTGCAGCAAGTGAAGAAATAACAATTCTTAGATTGAGCCATGTTCAATGGTCAAAAAAACAAATTTTCTTTGAAAAAAAAATATACATTTCTTCAAAATGTTATGTCGAAAGAAAAGAGAGATGCTATAAGGAGTAAATGTCATGGATTTTGCATACGTAAACGAAAGGTGTTGACACCATTATGCAAAAGCAATATAGTGAGTGATTGTTAATCCAATTTGCATGCAACTTCCATCGCGTATCGCCGAGATCAGTAGGGGATGTTGAGAGAGGGTTGGATTGACATCTTCGGCAATTGAGGGAAAAAGGTCACGCAGAATCGCAATGACAAATCGAAGCCACATTTCAAGAGCGATGAATTAATTATCCCCCGGGGGATTTATTTCCCTCCCTATCTTCGTGTCTTCTCGCGAATTATTTCTCGCCTATCCTGGCAACCTTCGTTAATACTTTGTGGACGATAACGCGCGTGTGGCAAGGCAATTTACATGTTTCATGCGTCAAACACAACTAACGAAGTGTATTATATGTACGTTTGACACATGGTGCGCCCGTACAGTTGCGGTTAATAGACGTGATTGTTCAGCAATTTGTGCAACTTGTTTCCGTCGTAATTTCGTAATATTACGTAATCTTGCACGCTTCGCGGGTTTCTTGTAATCTCGTACCTTCCTGTAACTTTTATTTCCAAGGGACCCCCTTCCGAAATCTAGCAAGATCTTCCGAGGCCAGATTATTCAAGGTTTACGACGTTTGCATAAACTTTCTTCTTTTCTTTGACGCGAAGAACTCGCTCCTGAAAACTAAGGGGGCGTTTCAGCTCTGTATAGCTAACAATTTTCCAGCATAATCTGCGTACCGGGAGCCATTCCCGTTCTCAGTCACGTAGTCTAAATATTCTAATCTTAGCTCTCATATTCTGGAAACACCTAACTGAGGATACCGCCCGAGGGAAACATACTTTTGCAGGGAGAAGACAGCGCGATGCTGCTGAAAGTTGTGACGAGATGAGAAAGGAAGGCGAGTGACAAATTATATACGGCCGGAGAGAAAATTTCATTTTGAATTCAAGCATAAAAAAAGCTCTATATTCGACGTTGCCCGTCGAACATAGAGAGCAGCAATGTTATCGTTTCGAGGAAATCAACCGGAAAGCTTTTGGCAATTTCAATACAGTGCCGATTAATTGAAAGCTTCGACAACAGAGGAAATTTCACGCGATAATGAACATTGATTATCCTCTCCATTTTGTCAATACAATCAGAGTATTGAATCAAGGACACGGCTAAAATACAAGAATTATGTAACTTGCTTCTGTCATATGTTTCGAAAAGATTATTCATTTATTAAGGATAGATTTTTCATCTATGTGCATATTTATTTTTAAATAGAAATAAAAAGTTTATTTCTAATTTTGTTAATTATTTCCACAAAAACAATCAGTGAATTTCTTTAAATTAATTTGTCATTACAAGTTATCATTTTATTTAAAAAATTATCGTTATATAATTAAATCTATGTGTATTAATCTGATAAGAATAATAGATGTATTAAAAAAACATAATAAAAATCCCAATAGATTAATGCATACAGAAGATTACATAAACGACAAAAGAAATTAAACGCTTCGAAAGGCATAAAAAGTTGAAGTAAATAAATAGCAATATATTAAAATTAAAGTATGACGGGAAGATAATTGAACGAAAGTAATTGATATTTATATTTAACGCAATTTGAAGGCAGGCAGAGACGAAAGGAAAATATTCGTGTATTGAGAAGAAGTGTTATTTGTCGGGGATTATTGCTCAGTACGAAGGGGCGAAATGAGAAGGGATGTGAGTGGGAGGAGTGTGCAGCGGGAGTTTGTGAGGATGCGCGTTACAATGGACCGTTCGCAGTCACAGTTTGTACGCGACACTCGCGCTGTAAACAACGCATTTGTGTAATAGAGACTTCTCTGGCTCTGAGTATTCAATAAGAATTTGTGTCGTCTTCATATCGGCTTGTCGTCAACGTTGCAGCGATCTGTCGCGCGATTCCAATAGCAGAAAAATTTGTCGAACTCGACTATCTTTTCAGTCTGAATAATACCTCGAGGTTTTCTCGTTGCTTTAAAAGCGTCATTTTGTAATTTGTATGCGTCAGAGCGTCATCCGTCCGATCGCGAGCTCGAAGAGGGAGCTTATTGATTTACCATGATTGGCAGAAGTTGAGTGAAAAGTTGTATAGAATGATCATTGGGATGGTACACGAAACTCGAAACTGTTGTTCCCTTGATATCATGAATCTGATGAACTGTGTCTCGATATCTGAATGCGGATTATCCAATGTCAAGCCGCTTCCTAAAAGTGTCATTGTGTTGAAGTAAATAGAAACGGGGCTGCTGCTGCTGCTGCTGCTGCGCGCGAGACGTGGGATCACCGCGAGCACAGGAGGGTGCTTTGAAATGTGTCGAAGAACGGAAGTCCAATGGTATTCAATTTGCCCGAGTCTCTGGGGTGAATGAGAGCGAGACGAAGCTCAATGATGCGCACGAAAATTGAACACTCTGCGAACCGTGCTAAAGAGGGATGAAGGCGAACCGAGAACTCTTCGACATCACAATAGTGAGTGTAGGTGAGGAGAAAAATCGTTCGATCGGTGATCGCTTTATATTTTATAAGTGCGTATATATATATTTGCCGTTGCCACACGCTGTAATCGTTAATCTCCTCGGATAAGAATTATGCCAAGAGCTGTTTATGCTTATCTCAAGCATGCCTCGTTTTACTGGAAGGCAGCCTCTCCATTAGTTATATTCTCCGATACATATTAAGCGAAGCTATTACGGGGCGGAATAGCGCGGTTGTGGCGTAACAATTTTTCCTGGCGTTATCAATCTTCGTGATAGATAACTCGGATTGAATGGAATAATAGCACGAGTATCTGCACAGTCACGGAAACAAAATGAAAGATAGAAAAAAATTGACATTTAAAAATATCTGTTAATAGACGTCTAACACATTTATCGTATTGATTCTAGTGTATCATAATACATGGTATTATGTGAAACAACGCTAACAATTGTAGGGGACAATAAATTAAATATTTTTCAAGATTCATATGTCCAGAAACATATGAATGAAGAAAGAAGTGTACAATAAGCATAACGTCAATTGCAATATACAATCTTAAGAAATGGAACTATAAGATAGACATTTATTCAAGTCGAAGGGGCCTATATAGTTTTTCTATAAATTTTATTTGCCTCCTTATTTATTTCGTTTTTATGCATATTTATGCATATTATGCAAGCATTGCATATTTATGCATCATTTCTTCCTTGATATATGTTTTGAATATTTTTATTACGTGTAAAAACTTTCTTGTAATGTAAAGTATTATTTTCAATCAATATGAAATCACAAGTCTTCTGTATAAATTATTATCGAAGGGACATAGAGTTTCTCAATCCCGAGGGTAAGTATGCTACTTGAGAATAATTTACTACCTCTGGAAAGAGCCGATATTTACGAGTAGATTCTGCGAGAATTCATGTAAAGGGAATGACGAGTTGGAAATCCTCCGTAAACGATGTTCTCCAAGAAGATTTCGCGTGTCATGATATAATAGGAAGATATCCAACACGCACACATACACATGTATATACCTTTTATATATTTTTCTTTTCGTTACATGAAAAAACAATGTTTCATATAAAGCAATTTTCTGGAAAATGGCTCTTTCCTTTTGTTTTTTTTTTCTGTTTTCCAAGAGAAAAAGATTCTCTCATTACCTCAATTCCCGATGTTCTCGTTTCTACATTAAGAAACGTCTGGTATTGCAATTTATAAATTTCGTGCTTAATTCGCGTAGCAGCGTACGTTCATTTACACACGACAACGTTCCTTCACATCGCGCAAAGCTTTGATCTTAGATACAAACGATCCAATACTACCATCATAAGATTCCCCGGGTGTTGAGGCTGAAAGTACATTATCTAACAGGTATCTAATATTTTATGAAGAAGCGTGATCTCTCATATTACAATGTTCATCGTATACTGAAAAATTCGTATACTAGTTCCACGTGTCTTAATATATGTATTATGCATGGCATTCTGGAGCCTCACGTTCTCTCTTTCTCTCGTCAATAAAATACGTTTCTTTCCTGAAGTGCCTTAAGTGCTCTTCCTTATATAGACGTGGATCCGGTCTGTTATTATTTTTATTTTGCTAGCAAAGAGAATATACATCCGGGCTGGGTAAGATTCGAGTAGATATGCGCTCGCATGAAAAAAGAAAGAAATAAAAAGAGGAAGGAAATGTGATCACGTCGAATGTGAAAAAGGAAAAGCCTGTAGCGATGACAGAGTGGAATTACTTTTCCCCTTGCTCGATTTTTGCCGTCAGCTATCCTATCTCTCGGTTGTATTTCGCGACGACCGAAAGACGTAAAAAGTTTCTCGCGTTTGATTGAACTGGTCGGTCGGAGATATACGGAGATCGAATTATTCATCAATTTGTCTCTAATAAATAATAATTTTTTGATTCGTAATATAAGTTTGAAGCACTTGACGAACAAATGCAAATATTACCTATTTCGGTATAAAAAGAGCGTTAATCATGTAGACGTGCAATAATATATTAGACTACATTGAATAGACGTCAGAAAATACAAAGTCCATAAATAATAAGGAAAGAACTATATAATAACGATTAATAGTGATCAGTTAAATTTAATGATGTTAATTAATTTGAATGAATACTTTCACAGTACTTTTTATATATAGAGAATATTTTTTTAAAACGAGCTAATACTATAGAAATACATTGAACAATTCCTTCGCTACAGAGATTTAATTGATATCTACACTTTCTATATTTCTATTACTTGCTAAAGATGGCCCAAAATGGTGCCAAAACGTCCATCTAGATTGAAATAAAGTTTATATTTTAAACAGAAATAACTTGCGCATTGAGTGTTAGCGCACTAACACTCTCATTTGACTACTTTCCTTGATTTTTCAAAAGTCCCCACTAAAGACTACTCTTTGAATAGCACGAAACATTCCGGCGTTTCAAGTTGTAAATTACAAATCAAGAAAAAAAAATCAATGTTTTTTACGGCGTAGGACAGATTGATTAGAAAATAAATTAATCAACAATATAAATAAGTTTGCCTTTAGAGCTTCCGCTGATATTCGAGCATTAACTTACAATAATTCCTACAAAAACAGTTCACAAATAATAAATTTATCAACAATATAAATAGACTGTGTGGTTGTGAGAGTGAAACAGGGGAACATGACTAGGAAGCTGATATTCGCCTTCGCTGATATTTAAACATTAACTTACAATAATTCATACAAAAACAGTTTGTAAATAACAAAATAAATTAAAATGCATTAAACAAATTTTTGTTACAGTATTCAACGGCATCAAATTCGCGAAGTGAAATGGACGAAGGTCCAATTTCCATCTTTCTTGTCGTTATTCTCGCGGCTGTCGGCTTGATGATGATCACCGCGCTGCTAGCCTGCTACGCTTGCATCTTTCGAGATTTATGTTGCCGTTTGGGAAACAGAGCCAAAAGGCGACGTCAACAGAATCCTCGACGGGAATTGGATAATCCGAATAGAGCCAGGTTAGACGTAATACCATTGAACGATATTACAACCATGACAACACAAATGGAAAGTGTGCCCACGGAATCAGAGAAAATTTAAAAACGAAAAGCAAATGATATAAATGTGGAAATAATTAAAAGACGCTCTTTGCAACAATAAAATTGTAATCATAAAACTAAAGAATGAGATAAAACGTAATAGACAAGATTGATACAACTAACAATCATGAAAAAGAATATGTATCTTGATAAATACACTATTTTTTTTTTAAAAGGATATCAATTACAATATGGGAAGAAGGGAGATTAAGGAATAATATATGCACGGAAGTTCGATCGTGTATACATTCATTCTTTGTAAATATATGTTATAAATCTGTTATATACATAATCAGATATACATACATGTACATATATACACTATATGCCATTCGTTTATCGCAAAGTGTATGCAATAAAAGATCTGATAAAAATATTCCACATCAATTGTTGATAATAATCCTACATCGTATCTATCAGATGTATATAAAATAAACTTTTATCCATATTTCCCACGTGCATTATATCTACAATGCACATCTCTTCTGGTAACTTATTTATTAATTTTTCAGAAGATATTATTTCAGATTATCTTCATAAATCATAACAAAATGCTAATTAGCCACAAAATGGAAGATATCCATATTGGAGATAATTCATGCAAAAACTTAAAAAGAACATAAATAATATTAATAATATTATTAGAATAATAATAGCTTTCTTTCTCAAGATTGTATGTATTAACAAAATGGAAGATATCCATATTGGAAATAATTCATGCAAAAACTTAAAAAGAACATAAATAATATTATTAGAATATTAATAATATTATTAGAATAATAATAGCTTTCTTTCTCAAGATTGTATTAACTAAACCATTAAATATTGCACTAATGTAAATGCAATGGAAAAATCACTATTGTTTCTCATATAATCTGTACTTGTTTCAATTTCGCTTGTTTTAGATCGAGAATCTGTTATATCGTCGTCAAAAAAAAAAAAACGAAGAGATGCTCTTTGTTTCATAAACTTGGCTTCATATCTAAATATTATATAGTACGTTATGTACTTTCTTCTTTCTTTACACTTTACACATATAAGGAATTCTTCTGAGGACGTTGTGCGATAGTGCGATAGATACCTTTCTTGGAGATGCACTTGACTAGCTAATTTGATTGTTACCGATTGTGAGCTCTTGAAGTACCGAGGTTACTATTTGGCGTAGAGTCTAGGAAATTAATAGTGATGCATTTATCATCTATCGTGCATTTCAAAAAATAAAATGAAGAATATAAGAAGTATCAAGAGACGCGGTAAAATCTCGCGCCAAATTAACTGTTTACCTGAGGTTTACATTGTTCCTCCAGCCAACTGAACACGCAACCAGATAATTCCGTAAAATTAGCTACGGAAATATTGAACGTTTCGAAAAGGCGATTCATAATTGCTTGGAACTGCAACACAATACAAGTCGTATAAGTAATTCTGGTAATTTTAAAAAAAAGGTATTTCCACATTACCACTTGAAACTTCATCTCGTCCGAGATACGCATTTCCGCGTGTCCTGGCTGCGACTGATGCGCTTTGACAATCTGCTCGTAGTTTGCCTGCATAATGCGCAACGCAACGACTTCCTTTCTCAGTGCATTACGATCGAACTCTTCCTTCTTCTTCTCTTTCAACAGATACTGTATGTAATCGATGGATTTTTGAAGCACCGTAGCCTTGGAAATCTTGTAGCCTGAGGAGTCTGTATACTGACAGCTCGGTACCAAATCCTGAAGAGAGTCGTAACCCTTTTTGATAGCGTCCCGCCTCTTTTGCTCGGCCTGCGTGTGAGCTTCTCTCCTGCGCTCCTTGTAGCTTATGGTGCAATTTTTGTTGTCGCTATCTTCGTCCTCTGAACATCATACCATTATTGATTATCAATTTATGTTACCGAGTAAATATCTAATATAGAAAAATATGCGCTTACCTGTATTATGAGCGGATGAAGACGGCGTATTAACTGATCCCGTGCTGCTACAACGGGAGAAGGTATACTTCTCTGTAGGACTGGACGGCTCCAGCTTCATGTCGCTGTCCGATCCTATATTACCGCTGTTAGCACGCATCGGTAAGCTAGCTGCTTTCGAAAAACAAATGCATACACATATATTTGAACATACAAATTTTATTAATAGCAATAATCTTAAAGCTTGCTACAATAAATTATCTTTCTGAAACAATTGCAAGAGTGATCTTCACTTACGTTTTACTGGTTCATCTGTCTAAGCTAAGGCATAGGCTTATCAGCATTTTAAGAGGCAATAGTTTTTTATACATATATATATATGTATATACAGATAACAATGTAGCCATCGCAAAGTAGAGCTCTTTGAATGTGATAATATATTAGAATCTTTGCATTTTGTTTGGTACTTTTTTTTACAAAGCTTACTGTTTCATTTGAGGTTTCTCGCTTTTTTTACATTTTATACAGTCTTCACATTAAACCATTTTTTATGTCTATTACAAAATTACTTTTCGTTATTTTTATCATTTTTTCATCGTTTTTTTTCTTTAACATTTCCTAAATGCACACTTGTCTCGTTTAAAAATAAAAAAAGAATATGTAAATTTAGTGCAGCCGGAAATAGATCAGATTATCGAAGTAATGTAACATGAACGGCTAAAGTCCATACACGCAAGCGTCCTCGGACGCATGCAAATTGCAGACGCATGTAAACACGAAGCTGCCAAAGCAATCACGTGGTCGGTTGCGCAGACTCTGCGCACGTAAAAACATGGGAAGTGTAGGAAGGGCGTCTCACCATTCCCCTTAATCATTTAGAAACAATGGCAGCGTACGGAGCGATTATGCAACTGCGTCGTAAGCGAATGTCAAAATATCAGAATGCGTTCGAGGAATATGTTTACCGAGCAATTAATCGAACGCACCGATCGTCGGCGAGCGCGCTCGAATCGTCGGTTACTTTCCGATCGGAGTTGCTTCTCATTCGCTCTCTGCAAACGCGGCCGTTGTTCCCGAGTGTAGGAAGTGCAGGAGTAGCGCCAAGCAGCGCAGGTGATCAAAGACAAGCCAATTCGTACGAAGGAATAACGGAGAGGAGAACATGGTTTTTCGTTTTTTTTTTATTTTTTATTCTATTTACTCACGGTTCTCGTATCCATCCTTGTGCAACGAATCCGCCATGGTCGGCTTCGACGTCTCCAAACTGTCTCTCGTTGAAGGAGCAGGCAATCAAAACAAGCACATGAAACTGTTATGATCCGAAGATGTTCATAGATGAATCCGGCTTCGGGGTACGTCGGATTTAGATGCGTGAGAAGAGAAATGCGAAAGGGCGAAGGCACATCGAATCGCACGGATTCTCGGACTACACTCGATCACGACATCGCGAACAATCTCAACGTACTCGTTTCACAACGATACTCCTGCGTGCTCTTCTCCGCCATCTTTGACGGAAATGGAAACACTAGGGAATAACGTTAGTTCTTTTCAGCCGCGCTACGTTGAACTAGGGATCCTCTAGTAACTAGAGGATCCCTACGTTGGACTTTCTGCATTTAAATGAAGGAGCGAGGGTACGATGGTCACTCGAGGGGAGAAAGAAAAAGGTAACACATAAAAACGTAAGTAAAAAGAATACAGATGCATTCGCTCATCTTATAAATTAGTTGTGTCTCTCTCCTTTTTCTCACGTTTTTATTCTTTCTCCCTTTGGGATTTAAATAAATTTAATGTTAATTGAGAGCAAAAAACACTTTGATTGGTGAAAACTATTAATGAACTCCATATAGCCCGTTACCAGAATGAAAGAAAATAATGGTACATTCTAATTCCATAGCTATTGGTAAAATATATAAAAGAATTGAAAAATAGAAAAAAAACATTTACATTTGAATGTCGGAAGATAAAAATTTCTTAACTTTTTTGTACTATTTAATAATTAGATATATTCTTTTATAAAATAAATCATGTAGCTTTGAAATTACTATAAAATTATTAACAATAAAATGGAAGATTTATGTCGATAAAGATAACAATACAAAATATGTAATATAATAGAATTAATAACATCATAATATAAATATAATACGACTAAGAATTCTAATTATTCATTACATTAGATTCATTGTATTATAAAAAAAATGTTGCATTTTCAATCTAGAGTTTGTATTGAAAAAAATTGAATCAAAATTAAGCATGATTAAAAAATTTTAAAGGCTTACGATGCATTGCGTAAGAAATAATAAAAAGAATTGTTACAAATAAAAAATTTGAGGAATGAGAAATTTGTGAAGAATGTGTGAAATCGGACCAGATCTATAAGTCTCTTTTTATCTCGTTGCGAGTGACAATTCAACAAAGTCACAATAATTGGTACATATATAATTGATATATGTAATGCACAGTAATATATAATAAAATAATTGTGAAATAATTAAGTTTGAAATTAATTTTCAGTTGTCCAAATAGTGTGCGCGTGACAGACTGAAGTTAGAACGTTAGATATGTTAAATTATGTTTATTATAAGGTGTATCTAATATATATATTTACAATCGCTTTAATACACGTAAAACCATTTAAGATAATATATCCGTTATTCCTCGGCGTTACAGCGCGCCTCGCTGCAACACTGGCAAATTGTATTCCTACATCGTCGCTTTTATCTCCGTGAAGTGTACACGATTTCATCATGGGTATTTGTCTATTGTGTACCTGAGGCAAGGACCGTTGCTTGCATTAATACGCTTGCAGATAGCAAGGCTTCGGGGTGGAGCAAGTAATATAATTTCAGAAGAAAGATATATCCTTCTTTTCTTTCTTTCATTTTCCTTTCTCCTCCGCGCGCACAGCACTTCTCTACCGTCTAGAAAATTATTCTACTCCTAAGTCGCATATTCACTGTTATACTCGATCGTACGTCTAACTTAGATCCATAATATGCGTAGTACACGGTTCTACATTTGTATCGTTCGGGGACGGATTATGTCGGAAAGCCGAGAAAGAGGAGCGTGAACTGTATAGAACGACGTTGTGTAGATAACGTCATCGAAGGTGTTGTATTATACATAATATACTATATATTACATATAATATGCGTGTATATGTGAGGTATGTTCAGGCTGAATTGCACCGAGACGATCCCAGTCGATCAACTCTGATTGGTAATTCTGTCTTCTTTAGCCATATGTTAAATCTATTACGAAAAAAATACTCAAGTTAAAATTAGAGAGAGTACTGGAGTTACATTGGATAATTAGGTATTGAAGATTGACGTCGCCTTCTCAATTTAACTTTTAATTCACATCAACTATTCGGATTAATAACTTGGCATGTCTCTTTAAAAAACAATACAAATAGAGGAAAATGATTAATTGTTGCTTGACCAATTCATTTTTTACACTGGATTTCATCGACAGAGTGTATTTATTAATTTTTTTTTGTTTCTACACGCGATATTGTGAAATGGAACATTTGTTACTTGTGATCACTTGTAGAATAATAAAAAAAAAGATCAATCAATTACAGAGGGTACAAGTTTGATCACCAGCCAACCAGAATTAGCATCGACTGATATTGGATGCAATCTGCCACTGTAGATGTCGATTCTGGATCTATATGTTCGTTTTCAGGGGCCCGAATGACGAAACAGAGTCTCGATGCGAATTTCCGGATGGTCTCATCCTACGGATGTCCGTGATACATGCCGTCGCTGGTCGCGCGAGACGTTTTGCAAGTGAACGTACAAGCATTTCGAAATTTCCGACACGTACGATTTGGCTATGCCCGCCCCCGCAATGCGCTATTCAACGTAACATTAAGTGAAGTTTTATATGCTCATTCGCAGCCAAAAACGCCCCACGTTTATTTTATATTTTTCGGATAAAGGTCACTTTCCCGCGGTTAAATCGATAAAGCATCACATCGTAAATTCTCGTCAAAGTTCAAATTTAGTATATTATTTTTATATATATATATCACACATTCATCTCACACGTATGCGCACCGCAACGTTCTCCCACTATACTCACACTAAGTTATCTCTGCTTTTCTTTTCCTCTAATTTCCTTTTTGACATCGATAAAAAATTATATATATATTTATATATATACTTTTCATATATATATATTTCAATTATTTTATCATTAATTAATTAATTGCTCAATTAATTAATTAATCGTTATATCTTATTGTTCCATTAAAGTTTAAACTAAAATGTTCTGCATGTGGTATGCGTATCTCTGGCAAGTACCACTCAAATATAATATATATACATACGTACACACACGCACACACACATATATACATATATATGCACATATGTATATGAAAACATGTGTGTATATATATATATATATATTTGTAATATATATATAAAGTATTATTCACTTATATATTTATCTGTATTTTCCAGTTTTTTATAAGTATCATCATGAATAACTCACAATATCTAACTACAATGCTTTGAGATTAATTGGGTAATCGGTGCAAATAAGACATTAATTGTTCCTACTGTACCAATAATTGTTTATCGCGCAAGGTAAACCATCAGACTACCGGAGCCGATTGCAAATATCCTTGATTGTTATAATTTATAAACGTGAACGTCCATCATTTTAAATTTGGAATATGTTCTCATAAATACAAATTTCTGACGATTTTATTCATAACAAAATTTCATTTCATTTCTTTCGCATAATATACAAAAAATGGCATGATACCCAATTCTTTTATCTAAATAGAATCATTCCTATAAATAATTACCTAGTTCTATTAATATTGCAATGTATACGCCATCTCATAATTGTTTTGGTAAAATTGGCGCATTCATAAAAATAAACTAACACCTTTCCAGATATCCATCAACATTTTGCTCTTTAGTACGATGTAAATTCTTTTTTAAATTTTCTGATTGTTTCGTGTTTTAATATTGGGACGATACTTTTATCATTAAGAATTTTTTGATTTTATCCAACCACACAATTCATTCAATTTAAACATGCGAACATGACATACAAATTATACAGCTAAACGAGAAAACATTTATCAATGATTGTAAAAGAATCAAATTTCTAATTTGTGCAAGTATAATTAATCGAAATGAATATGGTGTATTTGCAATGCCGAGACGAATGATCGTAATTATTTTTCCCAGACATTTTTACATATTTAATTCTTATCGCGAAAATAAAATTTACTAGAGATTCCATCTCAAAATTTTTTATATATACGTTTCCACAAGTTATTTTGTGTCATAAAGAGTGCGAAATACTCAGATTTACAATTTTCTAAAAATGACTTAGTTTATACCAATTCAATTTATAGAGAATGTGATCCAAATGCTTGAATAAATTTACAATTTTCTAAGAATTACTTAGTTTGCACCAATTCGATTTATGTTTAGGTTGCTTTATGAAATTTCAACGCTTTCTCTATTCCTGTATTGTCCTATTCGATCAAAATGTTGAAAATGTGATATCCAATCAACATTTTATTAAAGATCATCAATTTAAAAATAAGATGTGAGCCACTGCACATTTTTGATCAAAGAGCAAAATGGAAGGCGAATGCTCGCCATATTATTTAATATGTTCTTTCGTGCGATACCGCTGTTAAATGCATGACAAAGACAAACATGACAGACATGATTTTAACTTTCTATTATCTTCAAGTGTACCGCGACAATATGATAATTAAAAAAACAAAAGAATTCTAACAAGAATTCGAAAAAGTATAGTTAGACGTTGCTTTACGAGCAAAGCGAATGATCGGCTAGGCTTCTTTAGAATATTTATGTGCGCCATATGCTGGCAACGATAAATCCGTGAAATAATTGAAAAATCAACTAGCGATCTTGAAAATCGCGGCAATTAATACGGCTTAAATTTTCGAAACGAGGTTCGTTGCGCGAGTTGCAGGACGTTCGGTGAGGAATTTTGTACTCTTCTAAGATCATATCGGCTTGCTGACATAAAGAAACGCGCATAAACCATTATAGAAAGTCCCCTATTTTTCGGAAAGCCATTAAAGAATGGTTGAATATTTGTACCATGATCAGTGTTATCAATTTATATCTTTGAGCGCTTAGCCTGACGAGACTTGGCAGTGCGACGTGATTTTTTCGCGGCATCGCCCGACGTTTCCTCTGCAGTAGTAGGTTTCCGTTTGAAGGATATCGAAGGCACGGGAGCCTTTGGAGGTGCCATGTCCACCGTCGGCGTCGACGGAGATTGCGTAACTACAGATTGCTGTACCACTTCAGTGGGACTGTGAGCATCTGCGATGGGAATGAAGTCGTGCCCTTCACCAAATGCATCCGGCAACACTCCCTGATTGGCTAAAGCTTGTAGATCTTCTGTAGGGACTGGCATTGACTGGCCACAACCTATGCATACTGGTATTGCTGGTGATTTGGATCGCCAATATTGTAGTTCGGTTTTACACTTGTTCAACTCCTTAAAAAAAATTTGTATTCATAAGAAAAAAATATAGATTTCTGTACTAATCGAGAGTAAAAAATCAAGATTAAGATTATAAAATTAAGTTTTAAAGTAAATTTTGCATAAAGTAGTCACAGGGTTAATAAGAGTGTGACTCGATAATAATATGCTTTCAATTTTGTTAATGTCCTCTGTACTGTCTATTGATTATTATTTATTTTCAATGATTCGATAATAATGTTTTTTGTACTGTCTATTGATTGTTATTTATTCAATAAATGTTTTCCGACCGCTGTGACTGTGCATGTATTTTACTTTTTATCTTTTGACTTAATCGTCTTAATCAGAACTACAATACCGAACGTTTCATTAACTAGTGTTGCGGATATACTTAATTCAGTTAGTATGAACAAATTTGAAACACTATCATTAAGAAATTTTCTCACGGTTCCATAATTTGTTTAAAATTAAATATTCTGTGGCGAACTTAATAAGTTGTCTCGACGTGTCACTGATATTCTATCAATTCTCATAGAATTATATATATTCTTTTTAAATTTTTAGTTTTGTTAGTCGACACTGGAATGATAAACCAGGTTGTTACTACGAGTTGATAACATAAAGATACATTGAACGACTCCTTCGCTATGGAGATTTGATTGAGATCAACAATTTCTGTATATTACTTGCTGAAGATGGCCCAAAATGGTGCCGAAAAGTCCGGATTGAAATAAAGTCTATATTTTGAACAGCGATAACTTGCGCACTGATTATCGCGCCAACACTCTCTCATCAGCTTTGTGACTGCTTTATTTGAAAATTTCGAGAGTCAAACTTCACGGATTAAATTTTGCATATTATAAATAAAATGTTTATCTTTGTTCCAAATCATTTGAATGTATCTGAATAAACACCTGTAGGAGTGTGCTGAATTTTCGCGACGTCTCCTCATTCTTCTTATCATTATCATCCAATCGAGTGGCGTATTCTACGATTTGCTTCTGTTGATCCGCAATTTTCGCCTTGCAACTCTTCAAATCCCTGCGCATTAATGTTAGCTGACTGTTGTATCGTCTCATGCCCTGTTTGATCTTGCGAATCCGTTTTCGCAAAACCATATTCGATTGTGGCGGTGACACATTGGATTCCAAAAGTGCAGGATCGTCCGAGCAATGCGATGAAGAACCTTCTTCTTCAGCATTGCCAGTTTTTCCGCTCCCGACGGTCAAGGGTGCAGAATCCAGGCACATAAATGGTTTACTCACGCTACTAGAAGCTGCAACAAGTTGCCTTTAATAAAATCATATTACGAAAGTATACAAAAGTGTTGAATCATCGGCTTACAGGAGAATGTTCCTGCAAGATCCAGAAAGTCAGCACCGAAATAAGGTATTTCTGGTAATGTTGGTTCAATATGTTCCTTGAAATATTCCATAGCCATAGTGCTCAAATCAAACAATTCGTCTGTGACTTTGTAAGGTCTTTGTAATTTCGGAGTAACTTTTATGTAATGAAGAATACGATAAACTTCATCTAAAATCTGTAAAATGGCAATAGAATATTTACTTTCATTTCTGTGACTCTTATGAGTTTAAATATAATTATAGAAGGAGCTTGTGAAAAGAGAGAGCTGATTAATTGCAAAGGAAGGTATTCCAAAAAAAATTGTCGCTGACAAATTTTACACTTTATGTCTACTTAGTCACACTTTATTCTCTACACAGTAACAAATATAGCGAAAAAAATAATGCAGAAAAAAATGCGAATACCTAAAGAACATAAAAAATATGGAAGTTTAAGCAAATTCAATCTTATTAGTTCAAGTTTGTCACATAACGTACAACCTTAGTCTTTATTTTATGAATCTCTCATCATACTTACCTCGCCGGGGAAGAAGCAACAATGCTTTCGTTCAATATGTTTGCCGAAACTCATTTGCAACAAGGTGAGCCGCATATGCAGAGTTTCTATAATGTCCGACTCGCACGCTAACGGATGATTCCGACGCGCGGACTCGCGTCTAGGCATTTGTGCCTTGATAGCCTGAAAACGACTCAACATTTGAGCTTGTAGCTTTTGAAACGTAGAGTTCAGCAGTGAGCCACAAATGCGGTCCAGTTGATGGCAAACCTATGAAACGAAATGCTTGCTACAGTAATTCAATTTGAGGAAATAAATTGGGCACCTTAAATTTGGCTGACTTACTAAGCGCATGTGCGCTACCATATTGAAACCTAGGTAGCCAAAGATCTTCTCAAGGACTTCGACAGGTAAATCCAGGAGATTGAGATTGCGTGATTCAATGGTGGCCCCATTGTTAGATGTGCCAGCTGTTACAGAATGATGCTTTTTCAAAGAGTTTACTTCTACTTCACCAACTGGTCCACTGCCACCATTGCTTCCCATGTTACTTGATTGACGTGTCGACACCATTTTTTTGTTTTTCAATAAGCAAGTTTATTCAAAACCTGCAGTAAAACAAGCAATCTTTTTTCACAATAAATAGTAATAATAAATATACAAAACATGTTACATAAGTATATATGTATACAATTTGTCAGAATTAGATAAACACATATTATGTACAATTAAATTTAATTAATTTCCATTTCTTACTCTTACAAATTTTAAAAGATTACATAATATAACAAATTCTTTATAATAAAAAAAAATCTTTTAATATATTTTTTGAAAAAGTATTTCCACAGTAGCACAAAATATAATATAAACATTCTTAAATAATATTTTAAAACAATAAACGAAAAACATTTACAATTCCTAGAAAGAAATATCAATAAATTTAAATCAAATACACGTTCGTGATTATTAACATGTTATTTATATTAGCATTTCTCAGTAAAGAAGATTACAAATGCATTATTTTTGTTGCAATTCACAGAAAACCAAAGAATGACACCAGGAGATTAATCGTTTTAAGTATATTCCCTATAATGTATGCGTGTCACTAAAGCGTTTTATTTTTTTCCACAACAAACAATAAAGTTTTGTGATTGCGAGTTTTTTTCCTGCGCAACTTGTTTAAATAGCAAACCCCGATTTCAAGTCAACAAACTTGCTTCAGCAAGGTCTATCAAGAGTCTGAAGAGTCAAATGTGTGTTGTGCAAGCACTCCAGATACAAATCGAACGTAATCATTCGACGAAGAGACACATCAGACAAGTCGCATAGGACGATACTCTAAATTCGAATAGAATAATTATTATAGAATAATTCGCGATTTTCATGGAACGCACAACGTGGGATCCATTCCGAAGCGTTTTCGCTTAGACTCTGCGATTATATTTATTCATTTCCTTAAGATGATCGCGGGATCTCCTGAGGAGAAAAGAATCGCGCGAGTCACCTGCTCATTGCAAATGCTCCGATTACTTCGACCGGGAGGTCCTTTCGAGGTCATACGAGTGTCCGTTCGAGAACTGGGATCGGAAGAGTCTAGAACACCACGATCGACTGGAAATATCGAAGGAATATTAGAAGATGGATACTAGACCGGAGAATTTGGATTAAGAGCGGCACTTGGCTCAGGATCGTTGCATAAACAAGACGCTGAGCAACGGTTGCACGGTCTTCACTGATCATCACCACACTCGAATCGAGTCCACTTTTTTTTTTGATCGGAATCGCATCGACATCGCGGAGTCGTAGTTGACCGAACTTTCGATTTTCCGTCGATCGTACGTGGTCACTTGGAAGTCGACCAGGAGACAACCAATCGTCGAGCGAAATAAGGCTCACCCGTGTTCATCAGGCGGGTGACGACTTCGGGCACAGCTACACAGAGCTGTGTGCACGTCCCGCGTGGATCCGCGTCGCGATCGCCGAGATCGGAGCCGAGCCGACGAGCGTCGAGCGCGGC
>QKQZ01055860.1:0-12312 GCA_003595255.1 Solenopsis fugax | reverse complement strand
TTCCTTTGTCGTGCACCGCCGCGCCGGGGCCGCTGTTGTTTGTCGGAGCGTAAACAATTGGCGCATTGTATCCGGGATGCTACGTCATTCGCAACATTATTGCAAATTTAACGCGACGTTTATCGGTTTCGTTGTAATACGCGACGCGGACGCTCGCGATTCCCCCGCGATCGACGACACGCGACGTGTCTGACAACGCGCGTTGTCCCTTGGATTTAATAATTGTCGAAACGCATCCATCGTTCGTGGAAAAACGCTTCGGTGACAGTTGTGACGAATTGATCTGTGGATTCGCATATAGCAGATTTTCCCCCGATCTCTGGCGCCTTCAGTCAAAGAATTGAGCGCAACGCAATGTAAACTAGGAATTTGGGAGCATGAAACTTACATTTTTTTCAATTCTTTGGGATTTATATAGATCACAGTCACATAGTTACATTCAATCCTTCAGCTCAACTAATTACGTTACGTTAAGTTATAATTGTATGTACCGTTAGGCTTTTCGTGAGACGAGAGAGAAATCTCTTCGATTTTCACAGAATTGCATATTTCAGAAATACAATAATTCAGCGCGCATTTCGATTTTACATAATAAAAGATTGCTATGGTATGGCTAACGATGCAAGTGGACCACCACTGCGCTTTGTTTTTGCGAGGTATGTACGCCGACATTGCGCATTTGTGCATCGAAGCCCGTCCAACTGTTTACCTGTTTAAAAACGTATCTCTTTTTTATTTTTTTTTTTAATCGTAGTAGCTACCTGCTACGCCAATGAAACACTCGCCGACCTTCGAATCAGAGTCAGACCGTTTTTGTGTATAGTGTCGGTAGCCCGAAGAGGGGCTGCCTGCCTCCTCAAGGAGTGGAAATAAACCTGGAGAGAGAGAGAGGAGGTGCAGGACCCCCAAGAAAGGCTGGGAGGGGAGATAGGTAGCGACGAGAGAGAGAGAGAGAGAGTAGTCAGAGAGAGATCTGGTAGGAGAGTAACGACGTACTACAGAGTGATTCATAAGTTTGCTTGCATAGACAATGTCTTTGGTCAGCTGGACTGTAAAAATGTTAAAGCGAACGCACAGCCGGGATATTATTTTTGTTAAAAGATAAATGTTTCTTTAAAACTCATCCTCGCGTCATGACGAAGGTATACGGATATCGGTATTCCGAGAGTGCATCCACCATGATTGGTGGATATTCCGCATATTACATATGTATATATTCCTTTGTGATATTCTTCGATTTGTCACTGATTCGGTTACGATGACGTATCAGCGCCTTCGAAATTACGAAAATTAATTCGAGTAACTGAGTATACGATAATCGCGCGAGCGTTAACGACACATGCATCATAGATACATACTGAGCGAAAATCAAAGCTCGCCTTGTGCCGCGAGGTATTTTTTTTTTAACCTTTATACGCGGAATCCGCGACTGTTGATTCGTTGAATTTCTTCACGTAAGGGTAACTCGTGATTCTCTCTTTCAAATATTTTTAATATTTGTTTCGATTTCGAGTTATTTTACTTTTCATAGGATAGGAAATTCTCTATTCTCGTTTTATTTTGTTTTCTACGAATTTATGTAAACGCTTCTATACCGATTCTCATAACTCCTAACATACGAACGCTCGTTTGGTATACGCAAAGTTAGATACGACATAGATAATTTTGTAACAATTACAGAGAGTATATGTACGACAAAGAAATGTGATCGATCACTTAATACGTAGCGGTGTGCCATAAGATCTCACGAACGTATAGCTGTGTCCGATCCGCGCGACTCGCGAAGTCGGTATGCAAAAAATTCCGGACGAGCGACAATTAATAAGCAAAAAAGTGAAATCTCACCACGTCCAATTCGCATAGGTGAAAACGAGCTCTGACGTGTCACGGCAATCAAATATCTATATATACGTACATTCAGGAATTTAACGACGCCAAGCGGAAATTAGGTGGAAAGGGTCGCGATAAAATTTTCTTTACGTTCGAAATATCGCTACAATTATTACACACAGGTATACATATATATATACATATTAATATATAATAGATTATCGCACAGATGCTCCGAACATTGCAGGCATCTTCCACGCTCTACCGAAGAATACGTAATTCAGTGTGACTTATAGAGAGAGAATATGAATAATAATAATAATAATAATAATAATAATAGTATAATATTAATAATATTATAATAATAACAGTAATAACATTTACATTTTAATGACCGTTTTCAAGTCGTTTCGACGTATCGATAAGACAATTCAAAAAAGTGACAATCCCAAAAGATGGTTTTCGAACAAGCCGGAAACAAATTTATCGACAAGATAACAGCGCGGGGAGCACCTTTGGTTCATTTAAACTCAATTGATTTACAATAGTTGTCTTTCTTCGTATCAAATGAAGAACACATTAGAGATTATAAATGTATATGTTATGTTATCAGAAACCACGAATTTTTTGTTGGCTTTACGTTTTTCCTTTCGATCCTTTTGCAAATGCAATTATAACGTTTGAACTTTTATAATTCGCGCAAAATGATAAATCAAATAGCTCGGTTCCACTTTATACGATACATCGAGTGCTCGATGACGAACGCGCGAAGAAAAAGATTAGATCCATGCGAGCCGAATGCAGATAGGTCTAATCTAATGATAATCCAATAATGATTCTCTTGTTGTAACTCTTACGTTGCCGCTTTGGTTCCTCTCTGCGAACAGCCGTGAATTAGAAGCTTCAGCTCTCTCATTGTTTCCGAACTGATCTTAAATCGGTCTTTAACGCGGATTGCTCGACTTTTCGACGCCACAATGTTTTTCATCCTTTCTCGATAAGACGGTTTCCCTCGTGAGATTGCACGCGTTACACGACACGCGTCACTTAATCAAAATGTTATACGTACTATATTATACTAGTAAGAGCAATTGCCGGACGGGAGCGGACGCGCTTGTACCACACATCGACTGATTAGAGTTTCGTTCGACTGTCCATGCGAGCACAAGTGAGAACTCTTTTCCAGCTTTACGTTGCGATCGTTGCACTTATCGGATGCTGGATGACGTTTCCGTATCTCCGTGACTGTGCGTTGGGAGTTGGGAGATGGTAGTGCGTTAAGTGCGCGAGAACAAATGTTTATACTATATATAATAAATATATGCGCTACGAGAGAGAAGAGAGACAGAGAGAGAGAGAGAGAGAGAGAGAGAGAGAGAAAGAAAGAAAGAGAGAGGCGGTAAAGTATCGGGACGCACGTGCGATAGTCGAAGAATATTTAATTACGTGACGTTATTACTACTATTTTCATATGCCGGATAAATAAAAAACGGAGAGATCCGCTCGTCCGGTGATGTTATCCCGTGACTTTATCAATCGAAATTACATAATCAACATCGGCGGCGGTGCATTCACGCACGTGTGTCACAATACTACACGTGTATCGCTCTCGTACGCGTTTCTCGGTATACGGTAAAAAACGATTAAACAAATGGGAATCACTAGGGTGTGTGTGTATATAGAGGACCATGGGTTCCTTAATTTTACAATTCTTGAGAGTGATGAAGAGAGAGAGAGAGAGAGAGAGAGAAAACACGAATGCTCGTCAAGGAATAATTAGTAATAATAAACGATAATTCACATTGCGTATCTCTCGTTGCGCGCCTAGTAGACTGCAAATAGTAGTCATTCGAAAGTCCGTACGTCGTGTTTTTGGGGCACGAGCAGGAAGTGTATAGTGTTTAATTACAACAAGTCCATGCATCGACGGAAGCTTCTGCATCGCTTTCCAGACAATTACTTTTGTGATTTATTCGTAATCGAAGGAGCTCTAAGGTGCACCCGGTATCCGAAGATTTAAGAGATTAACAGTCCCGTAAAGAAAAATTGAAATTAAAAGAAACTGATAGTGTCGGACGATAAGTGCAGCGTAATATAACGTGAGCATGGCTTGCACACGTTCGAAAAAAGTAATTATCTTTTTAATTCCTTCTGTGTGGAATCAAGTATAACGATATAATAAAGTGCCCGGATGCGAAATGGAAAGGAATTTACTCTAATAAACGAATTAAGTCGCTTAATTCCCCATCTGAAGGATTAAAATGAATAGAGAAAATTTTTAAACTTATCTCTGACAATTTTATAGAATAAGTCAGTTTCTTTGAATTGTTTTTCTTCATAAGGGAAAAAACCGATATAATGAAAAGTGATGAAAATCGCGTAGCTGGGAGGAGCCACCTTTTGCTCCTCGATAATTATATGAGTAATTGTCTTTTGTTTGATAGAAAAGCGATGCAAAGATCGGTCGCGTTGTACTCAGATATATTCCGCATACCTTGTTATTCAGCAGCAGTTGAACAGATGAATATGATTTATTGCAGAGAGCCGTAATACCACAAGTGAAACCGTTCTAAGTATATTTGTTATACACACATATTGTTACCATTGCCACATGAAAGCAATTATTAACTCCATAGCCTGGGCCATTGTTAGACGAACGAGAACTCGGGACTGTTTCTTGAAGTAGGATTGCAGCTGGGATTACTTTTTTAATATCACCGCGTAAAGTTCGCGCTTATGATTGTACTTTCTATAAAATGTAATAACTATTGTTTAAAGGACAATTATAAAAAAGATGCAAAGATCTGAGACACAAAGAGCTCTTTCTCGCGATTTTTAATAATCGTACTTTAACACATTATTCTCTCAACATAACGTGTCTGCACGCTTTAAGCTTCTTGATTATCGAGAAATAATTTCCGGAATGAGTTGATTTTGAAACAATTGCGCTTCTCCATCTAATCTCGTTTCATTTCACGTCTGTTTATCGTTAAATTTTTTTTAACGGCGCACGCAATCCTACTTCGAGGAAGAAAAGAGTTACAAGAAAGTGTGAGTCAAGTTATCGTAATAGTCGCCGATTACTCCGTAACAATGGCAATGCCCATACGTATGAAGTCTGTAATCGAAATGCTTTATATTTTTACACCGAACAAAGCAGTATATAACGTACAATAAAACAATAAAACATGTCCTTCCATACATGCAACCTCAAGATGACAAATGTTAAATTTTTATTTTTACAACAGCCCACTATCACTTCCGATATCTGAGCTATATTTGGGCGTATAATTATAGTTGAGACTATTAATTAGGATATTAAAGTCGGCTAGATTCATTTTAATCGACTCACAATTTTACGATTTCTACACGAATGATCGTCTACTGTAATATACGCATTATACGATACGTATACATATGTTAGTGATATTATACCGTGCGACGACGCGTTTTACGATCGTTAATAATCCGCATGAAAGGAAGATCTCGAAAGTGTTAATTTCTTCTCCGAAATTATGAAAACGAGCTGGCCTGTCCAAACAAATATAATTAGCGTTCCATTCGTCCGTTGTCGCAGCGTCCGATTATACATTGACGCCAATTAACTCCGGCTATCCAGATTTATGCTGTTTCGATGCGAAGAAATCAAAAGAATGGGAGAAGAAGCAGATAGTACCAAAAGCGAATTGCGAACGCCGATGCGTTTAACTTCACGACAGATACACATATTGTATATATGTATTTATTAACAAATGATAGATATACGAACTCACACACAAATACACATTTACGCAAAGGTTTCCACCGTGCCGAATACTGTGCTTTAAATATTTTTATCTTCTCTCGATCTTATCTTCTAAACTATTTGTATGCGAGAAAAAGAATTATAGCGATATATGATTTTGTGAATGCGTGACAACTTTTGTCATTACTGTTCCGTGTAATGGATTTCGGATAGAGTCGCGAATCGTTTCTCCGAGTAATCTCCGAATATACGAGTTCGAAGTGAACAAACGGGAGCCACGTGGTTGAAACATTATCGCACGTGATAGTCGTGCGACTTCATGTGCGATAATGTTTCTTCGGTCGGATTGTCGCGAAATTTAATCGAGCGTGCAAAATTAACAATCGCGTCCCGTCTAATTTCTGTCGACAACCAATCTCCAACGAACCCGCCGAGAGACAAAAGTTAGCCAGTATCGTTACGTGGTAAACATTTGCGTGTATACAACAAGTCGTTCCATCAGCCACGCCATCATTGTTATCATCTGATCGATCGACTTAGGCCGTGGTCCGATTCGCGCTTAAACCATNCTTCATTCTATTCTTGTTTATGCATAATGAACAATAAAGATAGAATGATGCCAATAGCGCTTTGAACGTGAATCGGATCGCGGCCTTACAATGTTTCCCCGAGATTTCTCATCGGTGAAACACTGTACGATTTTTTTTTTAATTATATAATCAAATCTAATTTTAACATTACTTTCTTGTATAGGCTGTGTCGGAAGTCTCGCAACCTGTATGGCTATAAATTCTCCGAATACGAAGTTTTATGAAATTATATGAAAAATTATTGTATAATAATAAATTACAAAGGAGTTTTGGACCACCTTCGAATCAGTACTTAATATGAATAAATTATAAAATCTTATCTTTCGATCGATTAGGGAATTTCGTTTTACTACACACAAAAAAATGAATTCTTAAAGAAGTGCAAATATGCTTTAATCCAAGAATATTTTATGGTTAAAATAGCGCCAAGAATAATTTCCGATAAAAAATAAATTATTTTTAAAACAAAATGAAAAGATATGAACATTTCACTTACCTTTGAAAGTTTGAATCACATTTGGAGGTATGCCCTATGAATATAATATTTCACTTATGAAACTATTCTAACTTACAACACTTATTTCCTTTAATCATCTTGATTGATACTGGGATAGACTCTACCGAGCTCTCATACACATCATTGCCCGCGAACACAAAACAATTGAGCTTTCAATATAAATCGAACGCACTTTCAAATATGTAATTCTTAATCTAAATATTAAGAATAAATAGCTTTCAAATAATGTGATTGAACTTGTTGTGAGAACAATATGATATTAGAAACAAAAATACAATCTTAAGAATAAAATATACTTTGCACAGATCTATTTATTAGGGCCTCTTTTATCACAATTTTCGTTAAGCTAACCAACAGGTTAGTCTATTAGAATTGACCAATCGTATTGTTTGTTATGTGAAATGACAAATGCAATTTGTCAATTCCAATGGACTAATTGGTTGATTAGTTTAACGAAGATTGGGGAAAGAGGTCCTTACTGCAAGTGAACAGTTGTAATTGAAGAAAGCATTTCATACTTAAATGAAAACAAATGGCATTTAAGAATAAAAATATACTTAAGAATTCATTTTTTGTGTGCTGATGTAATCTTGGGCTCGAAGTGCGATTTGGGGCATGTCTATAGCTCTTATGTCAAAAATGCAAAAGATTTCGATCAATTAAGAATATTGATGGAAAATCTTCTGGAGGGAGAAATGCGCACGACTTTTGATATGGCCTACATACGCGAGGTTTAACATATTGTATGGGCGAACACACAACAAATCAAAGTCCATGTTTATTATTTTTTTTTTTTAAACGTCATTAATAATAAAGACAGCCGTACTTACTTGTACGTGAAAGTATACGTATCTGAAAGAAGGGAACTTCAATATCCTCGATTCGCCAAATCGCGACGGAATTTTCTTCAAGCGCGAAGCGGGACGTCGCCAAATTGGGACATTGCCTTCTGGAATGGTAGGAAAGGGAGGATTCTCGATGTCGAAGCTACGAAACGCAGGAATGGAAAGGTGAATGGGGCTAATGACGCGTCGAGTCGAGCCTGAAATTAATAATCAAAATTGAACGACTGTTTGCGAAATACATGTGATTAACTATTTTATAAAACTGACCCACGGTACGTCCTTAGGTATATTATGTAACAAAATATAGAAAAAAAAAATAAATCGTGAGGAAAATTCCCTTGTGAGAGAGCACAAATATAAAATAAAAAGTGACTTTTTGAACATTATCATCCGTTTTCACCACACTTTCATCTGAATGATCAAAAATAATTAAAAAAAAGATAAAAAGAAAATACGAAGACAGTCTTTTTCGTTTCGACGTTTATCGTTATTTATTTTACGCGCGTCGAATCGTTGAGACTGTGTTCGTAATGTTATTAGCCGTTAGAAGTTTCTCGATCATTAGAAGCCGTCAAGAAAAAAAACCGAATGTTTACAGAAGAAAAGGTACATACTACACGCTTACTGGAAAACACGAATATAAAATGTATTTCAAGACGTCTTCATGCAAAGCTGATGAATGTTTTACGTGTATTAAAATGTTCCCTTTTAATCCTATTAAGACTTACAAAATATTATAAGTATTATACTTTACTTGTATATATACATATGTGATAAAAAAATATATATATATCTATATATATACATCTTGTTCTCTTGTGTGCGTAAAATTTATATTCGTGACCTGTTCTCCGTAAAGCAAATGTATATGTTGAAACATATTATATGCATAGTTAATTCGTACAGGTTATATGTCAAAATCTTGATACCGTGAGAACTACAAGCGAATTGCAAATAAAAGTTTTATATATTTACAGAATAAATATTACAGAATAAATATTTTTGACTGTCTATTTTTACAATTTGGGTTTTATAATCTTATTGAATTTATGTCTTAGCGTTAAACAATATAAAAACAACGGAAACTTGCAATATTTGTGCAATATATTAAAATTTTATTTTAATAGGAATGTATGTGCAAATCGTGTGTTACAACATGCTAACATCTTTAAAATATCGCGATTATCAGTTTTATTTAATGTGTAATCGCGCTAGTGTTTAGACTTGATTATTCAAGTAAAATGTGCATCATGACAATTTATCACAGTTCTGAAGATTTAAAGTTCAGTCGATTGCGAGAATTATCAATAATTCTTACATATGGGGTGTTTGAGAATTCGATGAGCGCCATCATTCAACTTTAAGAGTACAATTTTTTAAACATCGTTCGAGGGCACCATGTCCAAGTTGGAAACCGTACTAATACTAGGTAAACTACTGTCGCTCCAATCAGGATGTGGATACTCCCGTAATGGACTAGGTACTGTAATAGGTTTTTTAGTTTGCATATCGCCTTGCTTTCTTATGTCAGAGTCATTTTGTTTTCCCTTAAGTCTTGAAATTTTTATCTTGTCATTTTCTTTATTGTGACCTTTCTTTGAATGATGCAAGGATTTTTTTATGATCACATTCTTCGTGTTCACACTTTGGCAAGGAACAGTATTATTTTGCATTACTTCTTTATCATTCGTAACTACAGATATTAATAATAAATTATATTAATATAAATTAAAAAATTGCATTTTAAAGTAATCTAATTAATAGTAATTTCGTGTATACTTAAATTAAATGGATTTACCTGTATTTTGATCGGGTAATATAGAATGTGATGATTCTCCATCAAGTAAACTAACGAGTTCAAAATCTTTAACAGGCGCATCTTCTTTTAGAATAAGATGTTCTTCATGAATGGAATCTACTGAAGAAACGTCTGGTGAATCGTGCCAAGATTTGGGGCCATCAGAAAAACTCGAGTTAGGAGATGAACATGCGTATCCTGTGTGGATTAACGATATTTGAGGACTTGTGCTTCCTTCTTTACATATTTCATTTATGGTTTTTAATTGTCTTGTAATCTGATTTTGCAATTCTCTGTAATATAAATTAAAAGAAAACAAATAGAATGTGCGTGCTTTTAATTTTTAACTAATTGGTTAATCGGTTGTTGCATAATTTGTGCCATTGGTAATTGTGCGTTCACCAATTAATACATTTTTGAAAAATATTTACATATTATTAACAGGATGTATACTAACTTTATTGTATTTTGATAATTAATAATTTGTGCATCTTTATAAGAAGATAATGTTGAGAGTTTATCTCTTTCCATTATTAGATATTTGTTATCAATGTAATTTTTATGTGCAAGGTCTGTTTGCTTATGTAGGTTTGCCTTCAAATCTATAATTATTCTTTCGTGTTTTTCAATTTCTTGCCGTAGCATTGATATTGTGTTGTTTTTTTCCTGAGTTACTTCATCCAATTGTTGATTAAGTGTCTTAGCTAACTCTAAATATTTTTTATCAACGTCCTTCAGTTGTTCATCTCGCTTTAGAATTTCACTGATTTAAAATAAAAAATAAAAATTGAAAAAATTTATTAATTTCATAGTTTCTTATTGTACTGACATATTACATCAAACCTTTGCAATTTTTCTCGTTCTAATATGAACAATTCATATGGCATGACCTTCTTCTTATTAGATTCTTTTAATGGAAATGCACTGGATTCTACTTCAGTTTCTTGATCCTGCAAAAATTTATAACAATAAATGATGGTATAAAATAGGAAAATTTAACAAAATGCGAAATAAAATGTATATGCCTAAAAATATAAATTACAGTGATATAATACTAAAGATAGTTTACAATTTCACAAAGCTTACCGGTATCTGCAATATTTGTTCCATTTCAGTAAAGATTTCACAAGTTTTTTTATCCTTCTTGTTAACTGAATCTTTTAATTGTTTTATTAAATATAACATATGTACTGAATTGAATTCAGCAAACTTGTTGGAATTATTTATTTCATCACATTGTACACCACAATCTTGAACAAAGCATGTTGTTGAACATGAGCATGGTGATGTTAAGTGTTTTTGCTCTGATTTTATCTGGAATATTTATTTATAAATATATATTTTTATAGATAAAAATATATTTTGTATAAAATATTGGAAATGGAAAAAATATTTTTTATATAAAATTGTATATTGAGCAACATACCAATATAAGAAATACTTAAATAAAATCAGAAGTATATGATAAATATATGAATTTAAATATATTTGTATAATACTCACAGATTGCCTGACTGTATTTTCCTGTTGCTTTTTAGAATTTATATTTTTTTTGGATCCTTCATTATGTTTAGAAGTTTGTTGTACAATATATAGTAAATTCTGTTGTCTAAAAGCATTAGTCCAGCTTTCTGGAGTTTGATTATTCTTAAGTGTAGACGTTTTCTTTTCCGCTTTCTGGCTAGGACTAAAACTCGTAACAGGCGAAGTATGTTTCTGATATTTAGGTCCTTTCACTGTGACTTCTACAATGTGATCTTTGTTAAGCCTAGCCTTTGTTAGTAGAACTTCGTTGGAAGGGCTCTTCATGACACGCTGTTTGTGAAAACAATAAAAATTCATATTCAAACAAAATATAAAATTTATTCTATAAATATATTATTAAAAAATTATAAGACCTTATGTTCATGAGCTTTCGGGGTTTGTTGATAATTTTCTGAACTTTTAGTCTTAATAGTTGCAGGCTTACACATTTTATTCATTTTGGTATTCTTTGAAGTTACATCGGTGCTAGACCTTATTGCACATCTCTTTTAGAAATATATTACGTGTATATTTACACAATTCTATAAAAAAAGAAAAAATTGAGTAAATATTCGTATCACAAATCAGCATGTACTGTAACCTAAAAGTATAGTGTTTCACAGTGAGTCGCGATATTTACATGATGTCTACAGAGAGCATTACAGCGATTGTTAGGCATCCGATATCCGACGATATGCGTGGGAGAAATACGTTATTAACTAGAATTCTCGGAATGCAAGTTGAAAACACATCGGATCTCGCGCGACAGCATCGAATTTGACGGAGTTGTCAACTGCTCGATTGCTTATCCTCCTCTGCGCACCCGTTTATTTGAATTTCTTCAATCGTGACTTCAGCCTGTTGAGCTCACTTGTTTCTATTTTCCGAACATTCAACGGGATTGATCAGTAGCAAAGAGAAGTTTGAAAAAACGGTCACGGCCGCGAGTCGCGATGCTCCGAATTATTTGGAGCGAAAACATCATAATAATCGTGGACATTACCTACGGGATTCCTGGAGACTAGAGACATTGACTACGTAGTCTATATTTTCTGAACCTAGAGGCGCTCCAAATTAATGTGGTTACATCGCAGCGGTCGTGGTCGTTCTCAAGAGATAGCCAATAGACACGCACGATTCCGTTACCAATCGAAACGCGTAGCGAAATTGAAGAAATTTATCTCCCCCGCGCTGCACGCGTTGCATCCTGCAGGCTGTTGCACATGAGATTCTCTTCACGTGAGAATACACACGAGTATTCGTTATCTCGTTGTACGAACGTGTGCACGTTATTTAGCAGGATCGGAGTTTCGCCGATTACGTTCGGAGCAGTTCGGAGTTCGGAGTAGTGGACAATTTCATGCGTAGCTGCCCTCAAAGTGCACGAGTGCGCTGAGTGCGCGCGCGGCGCGGCGGGGCGCAGGCAGGCAGACAGGCAAGCAGGCAGGCAGGCAGGCAGGCAG
>QKQZ01055859.1:0-21070 GCA_003595255.1 Solenopsis fugax | reverse complement strand
GCTGGAGGCGGCCCACCGCCGCCACGTCAGGGCCGTATACATGACGGGCGCTCCAAAGAATCCTGGAGTTTTACCTTCGATTCGCGGCTGAGCAATGTTACCAACCGACGTCAAAGAGAAGGAAATCTGTACAAATTGACACGATATGACACCAATAACGCAATTCTATTTCTATGACTATATACTTATTCATAAATTTTAAATTCCCATCTTTGATTCTAAAATGAAGGGCGATGATATGACATTAGACTGTATTGTACGCTGTCACGGAACAATGATGTAAACGCGATATGAACGTGGCCTAGTGCATCTTCCCCATTGAAGGGCGCGTTCGCCGGTGTCAGTAGCGTAGCAAGGGGGTTTTTTCGTGTGATCATTGTGCACGCGGTTACCGCTCCCTTCGGCGCTCGAAGCTCGGCTCTCGGCACTCGTCGACACTGACACAGAACGGCCGAGAACGGCCGAGCGCAGCTCCGGAGGCAGCGTGTGTTTCACGGTAGGGTGAGTGACTAGGATTTATGCTTTAATAAAACGTTGCATAAGCGCTTCCAAGACGACGGCGAGTGCAGCGAGGGCAAATTACTCTTACTGGACCCAGTTTGTGGCCCGATAGCGACGTAATTCATCTCCTTCATGTCTATGTTGTTGACATTTCATGTAAAAGGCCACCGGCTGATCAATTGGTTCAACCACTGTCGTTGCCGGTGCGCCCTACCGAAAACTGGGTCGCCACTTCGACCGCGGACTTTTCTGAGAGCACGGAGTCGATATAGACTGTGACGAGTGCTGGAAGAGATAAAGTGACGCATGAGGGGCATATTGATAACGGGGAAAGTGCGTGTAATGTGTCGGCGCTTATTAAGTCATGCTCACACGTTCTCACTGACAGCGATAAAAAATTTAAGACCTTTCACATTCACTAAATAACGATAACGAAAAAAAATGAAAAAAATCTTGTCTGACCGGTTACAAATCGTATTCTATTTAAAAAGTAAAAAAAAAAGATAAAAATCGAAAAGGAAGAAAAACAGATGTAATATATAAATAAACTTTAATTGTATTATATAAAAAATGAATAATTTTCATCGATTGAACTAAATTAATTCCACCACTGATCAATTTATTTTTCACTATTTAGACCAACTGGCTCATTGTTAAAGGATTGTATTTTTCAAAAAGTTTTTTGGGCTCTAAAACATTTTGAAAAAATGCTGGTATATTCTTTTAACATTTAGGAATACGATTGTAGGAATACAATTATGAGCAAAATATTTTTTTGTTCATGTTCGAATTTGAGACAAAATCAGCAAAATTAGAAAATGTCTGGGATTCCAAACGATTCCGATTGGCCTACGAAAGGTTAAAATCATTAAATTAAATTGATAATTAGAAAACTATTCAAGTTATTGTTCCCAGTTGAATAAAATTCAATGTAATAATAGAAGCTCAGTTTATTCCCAGGAAAGTTTTATATATAATTATATATCAAATATATATTAAAATATATATAATTATGCATGATTTTTATATGTAATTATATATAATTTACATATAAACAATTTTTTTCCGGATTATTGTATTAAATTAAATTGATTAATTTCGTTCACAGAAATGTGAACAAAAAAAAAGATTTTACTTAATTATTATAATTTTTCTTCTGTTATTTTACATTTTACGACGATTCGATTAGAAGATGTGTTAGGGCCCTTAGGACATGCAATACGTTCTTGCGCAATTGTAGCTTACATTCGAATGATTAGCGGTGACACATGAATGGCACAACACTGATAATATGCAATAACGCTTATCTATCACTTCACCCATGACGTTTTAGCATTATTTCAATTTTCGCGGAATGCCCTTTTATTATATTTTATTTCTAACTTCCTTTCTTATCTGATTACTTTATGTACTTGCGGTGATTCTGACTGAAACTATTTAATGCAAAATTTTCTTAGTCCTAATTTGCACACAATAATCTTTTATTAAGTTACACGCGAGTAATCGCTATCATTTGATTTGCAACAGATGCTTTAAAAATTGAAGGCTGTATCTTATAATTGATAAACGAATGAATATATTCAGTGCAAGTACCATCTTCCATAGTTTTACGTTTGCATCTGTAGTTCGAATCTAAGAAGATTATCGTAGAGAGAAATATTAAAATTTGATCTCCATTAAATTTATGAAAGGCACATTTGACATAATAAAAAAAATATTCTTTATTGTCAAAAATTAATTTTAGATTTATAAATTTTTTAATATACAGAAATAAATTTGAAAAATTATATAAACGATAGATTTGTATTTTTCTGCAGATATAAAGCAAAATCAAATTATTTTAAATGAAAAAACTTCAAAGTTTTAAACTTTTAAGCAGAACAAAGAGTACAGAAGAAAACACAAAAAAATCTAACTTTAAGTCGACTTAAAAATCACATTGAAGAGTAAAAGATTAATTTGTAATACCAATATCTGATTTTACAGTTCATTTTTCGCTAAATTTGCTTCAAAAAAAATTTTACTAATAATAAAATTTTATTAAGTATTTTATAAAATCAAATAATTTTAATAAGTAATAAGTATTTATCTTTTACTATGTATAATTCTGTGTGCGCACGAGCACGGGTGTGTTATCTGTTATGCTTATTCTGCTCATGGAAAAAATGTTACGTAATATCTCGATGACAAGAAGCGAAAATTGCTTCGTGTATATTAAAAATGCTCGACCGCAGCGCACTATTTTCAAGCACAGAGCTCGTGCACTGAAACTATAAATATATCCTCATTTTGTCTTGACTTCTTGTAACATTACGAAAGGAAGCACGGCTTATGCGAAACGTATGCTTCGCACAGCGCTCCGACTTAAGAATCTTAAGATTCATTTGTATAACATTTGCAGTACGTATATCTTGTCTTAAAATATTACTCCAGCACTCCTTTGAAACGCTCTATACATTCTTTATCGCACGCGTAAACCGAATGACCGTGTTTCAATTTATAAATAACAGTAAACATATTGATAACACGTTAAAAAGAAAAATATTGAAATGTTTCAATTTACAAAATCGACTTTCTAAATTTATAACTTATTTATCGCAGCATTTCCGCTTCATGAATTATATGCCTGATTAGATATTTGTGCTGGAGATATCTCTTAATTGGGTACGATGACGAATGAGAGGCTGGACTTGGATAAACCTTTGTGGGATCAAAACACTTTTGTGGGAAGATGGAAATACTTCGCGTGGATGACCGACTTTCGCACTTGCGTCAAACCAGAATCGGAGCTGCTAGCTGCTAAACAGTTGTGCGAACAATACAGGTGATAGGAAATATACGTCATGCAATTTCGCAAAATTTCTTTTTTATTTTAGTAGATAAAAAAGAAATTACCATTGTAGATAATAATATCGAATATTTCTGTTAATACATCTTAATACATCTACAATTCTTAAATTCAGCTGAAAATTTTAAGATAGTTATGTTCAGCTTAAATTTCCAACTTGAACTTTATTATTGGGAAAAAATTTGTTATTAAAAATAATAATGCGCCAATTGTATACATTCGATGCTTTGTATTCTTGAATTGTTTGAGAATCTTCGTACTTTGAACCTTGTAGAATTGGTAAAGAGCCAACCAATACTACCAGAGAGCAAATTATCTATGCGAGGAAGTTGTACGAGTCCGCCTTTCATCCTGATACCGGCGACCTGCAGAATGTCTTCGGCAGAATGTCTTTTCAGGTGCCAGGAGGAATGGCCATCACTGGCGCTATGCTTCAATTTTACAGGTATTTTACGGAAAATTGGATCGATTTACTAGAGATTTTATCACTTCCATCACAATCTTTGAAGATCTTTTCATTAGATTTGATTTGATATCGAAAAATCATCTCTCTAGACCATTTTATTATTTGATCACATTTTGAAGAAATGTTTCGGTAGAGAAAAAGAAATATTAACTTCATTTATTTAATTTCAATTTTAGTAAAACACATGATGTTTTTGTTAATCGAGCTCCTATGATTTTACTCCTCGTCATCTCAAAAACCTGTCGCATGATTTGTCGCATGGAACAAAACTTATTGCTTCTTTTCTAATACACGATGTTGATTCGATCTAGGACGACCCAGGCAGTAGTTTTTTGGCAATGGGTTAATCAGTCTTTCAACGCGCTCGTCAATTACACCAACAGGAACGCTAACAGTCCTATAACGACTAATCAGCTAGGTGTAGCTTACATTAGTGCTACCGTTGCAGCGATGTTAACTGCGATAGGATGTAAATCGTATTGGGAAAAGCGTGCGAGTCCTTTAATGGCTGTAAGTTTTAGAGTATTTTAGAAACTACGCAGAATGCTCCAGCTTTTATATCTTAATGACAATCCTGCCTTTTTGAAACAATTAATTTTAATCTGGAAGAAGGTCAACCGTATTGAAGCTTTTATTTTTTAAGCACTTGTATACACATAATTTAAAATGTTTAAAGGTATTTGAAACTTTCAAATTGTATGTGTGCTGAAAGTTTCTCTCACATTGCTAAATATAAAACAAAAAAAATTTTTTCAGAGATATGTTCCGTTCGCCGCAGTGGCGGCCGCTAATTGCGCTAATATCCCTCTAATGAGACAGAACGAAATTGTGAACGGTGTAGATCTCGTTGACGAGGATGGCAGAAAACTTACAAAATCAAAAGTATGTACTACCTGTTGCTGGTTAATAAAATTGTTCAATTTTATCCGCAAAAACTAATTTATATATCTTAGCAAATTAAGTTTGCGAGAGACGATATTATTATAAGATAAAATTACAAATCTTTTTAAATTCCACACTTACTTATATTAAAATATTTAATAAATGTTATTAAACGCGATTTTAGCTCGCGGCTGTGAAAGGCATCAGTCAAGTCGTCATCTCGAGAATCGTCATGTGCGCGCCCGGCATGCGTACGTATCGAATAATCGATCAAATGTCCAACTCAGTTTAAATTACTTATTAAAATCCTCCGCAAATTTATTCGCAGCGTTATATAACAATACGTTTTAGCTAATTAAAACGATAATTAATTTCCGCAGTTATCCTACCTCCTATAATGGAAAAATTGGAGAAATACGCGTGGATGCAAAAAATTAAACCACTGCACGCGCCGATACAAATTATGATGTGCGGAATTTCGTGAGTATCTCTCTTTTCATCTTATTTCTGCATACCGTTCCTTATGTCATTAAATTATTGTATTAATTATTATGTAAATTTTTTGTCAAACACCTTAGGCTGACGCTTATGGTGCCGACGGCGTGTGCGTTATTCCCACAAAATTGGTAGACAATACTTTCTATATCTTACATTTGAAAACTCTTTTTTTATCTTTTATTTTTATCTTACTTTATGTGACGTTTTGCAGCTCCGTCAAGACGACTACTTTGCAGCGCTGGGAGCCGGAAAACTATGAATTCCTGAAGAAGAACTGCGAAGGCGGCAAACTGCCGACATATTTATATTTCAACAAGGGATTATAATGTTATGGAAAGTTCTAGTTTTATGAAACTGGCGTATAAATAAGTGTTATACCATCCTTTATAAATATCATTGTTTCAAATGACACAGTGATGGTAAACTCTTCTGCTGGATCAGAGATGAACCCAAAATCAATATAACTTATTGTGATTAGAGTCAATTATTATAATAGAAAGTCTTTGAATTTGCTGTTGAAAATTTACGCACAGATCTTTTCTATGATTTAAAATATTAAATTTGGTTATTTCAAAATATCGCACCAATGTTAATACTAATATTTAAATTAGCGTTTAGTCAATTTTAAATTAGGATTTAGCCGCAAAACGTAATGATCACAGATGATAAAATAAAATTGCGTCGGAACGCTGAAATATCTTACAATGAGAGAGAACTTGATATAGTCGCGATGCAATAGAAACAATAAATAGTAAAGGATGAAATGCTGACAATATAAATCGGTGCTTTACGAACGTATATAATTACAAAGCAATAATTTTATTTCAATAAGTGCTTAATTGTTCCTTGTCTTAACGTTAATTTATAAGTTTCATATATATTTTAAATGCAACATTACTTAAGTCTTGAAATGTTACTTAATAATAAATTAATATTATTAAATTTCAAAAAAATCTATCGAAAGTAAATATGCTGCCACATATAGACACGATAAGAAACTTTGTTATATACATATATAATTAATGAATGATATATATTGATATCATGACAGTAATGTCAATAAATGTTGTTCGATAATTAATATTATTTTGCTTATGCATAGCTTTATTTATTCTTATTATTAAATATTTTGAGAGTTTAAAACTTCAGAGATTAAATGAAAAATCTAATAGTACATGTATATTTATACAAAATAGAATATAAATTTATTTTTTTATTTATCTACAATCCCTTGTTATAATAAACTTTATCCGGATGTTTACGCTGACCCATTTTGTCTCGAAATATTTCGTACTCCTCCGGATACATCTTTAATAATTCTGGCCTCATCGAGCTTAATAGGAAAAACATGTTAGCGTATATATCTTATTTAAAAAAGAATTAATTCTTTTATTTAAAAATAATCAGAATTAATTTAAATCCTTACTTTTTCTGCGGAAAAATGGCGAGCGCCGAAGGGATCATGACTAACAAACTAGAAGACAAAGAACATTCATGTTAAAATGCTTGAGTGAAAGATATTTCATCGACAATTGCATCGTGTTTTTTTTTGTCATCAATTCACATAAATACGTTGTGAGAATTACAAGAGTGCGCATAAGCTGATTTCGACAGGAAAACCGATCCATGGACGAAGTTGATAGAAACAATACGATCGCATTCGTTGTGTGATGACTGGGATCATCAGCATTCCGGGCGCGGCCATTATTATCCTCGAGAAGATGCACTCGGAGATACCCTTGACGGCGGCCACCTGCGATTTCATGACGCACATTTCGTCGCCGTTCTTGGTGAATATAGGAATACCTCGTGCGATCTCCCGCTGCCTCATGATGGGAAGATTTACCACGTTGCCGGCAGCCACCGCGCAAAACGGAACAAATCTCTACGATGAAAACATTGTCATCGTATTTTTTTTGCAATTCCTCGATTATATTTTGATATTTTTAAATAAAAAATTTAAATTAAAAAACCGACAATTATACAAAAAATAATAAAACTCGAAAGTCTCGAAGTTATACTAGTCAGATTATATTAGATTTATGGTTGTGTAGAATTTGACTAGTAAATGCTTTTTTTTTTAATGAGAAGATTAAGTTTTTAATAGGAAGATTAAAATATTTTTTGTGCGACATTTTTGAATATTTATATTTGAATAGAATAAGAAATTCGGACAAGGATAAAAAAATCAGATTTAGAATTAATTAACTGCAAAGAGAGTTCCTCTGCCGGAAAAGAGCTTCCTGAATCCCAAAGCGGCCGCGCAGCTCGCCGCGGTGGCGAGCACGAACGCCTGCCGGATAACGTTGGTGTCCTGCGGGTCGTCGCTCATCGCGTTTCGATTGGTATAGTTGACAAATGCATTGAAGCCCTGATTAACCAGCTGGCACGTTATCACGCCGAAGGCAGATCTGACGTAAATAGTATGTGTACGATAATAAATTCGAATGAAAATTTATGGCGTATGAAAGTTTATACCCAGCCCTGGTGAAAATTTTTCTCAGAATTTTCTATATCATTTTTCAGAATTTCTGTAATAATTTTATAACTTTCTTAGATTTTTTTATATTAATTAGAACATTTTTCAGAAATTTTCAAAAAAGTCTACATCTTTTCTCAAAATTTTTCATATATGTTAATTATAAAATATCCTAAAATTTTTAAGAGTTTTTGTTTTATAAATTCTGATAAAATTTAAAAAAGTTGAAAGTATTTTTTAAAAATTATGGGATAAGAAATCTCAGAATATATTGCATATTTCACATGTATTATATGAAAAATTTTAAGACAAGATTTAAACTTTCTGAGTATTTCTCAGAAAAATGTTCCAATTTGTATAAAAATTACGAGAAAGATTTTCACCAGGGAATGCATTATTTATTATTTGTCTAAAAGTTAACTTGTAGAAGGTCAACATAGCAGCGGTGATGGCGACAGAACTGGGCAGCTGGAATGCCATTCTCCCTATCACGTGCATCAACTCGTTATTATCGGGATGGAAAGCGCTATCCCTGAGCTTCTTCGCGTAGATTATATCCTCTCTCTGTAAGTCCTTTGGCTCTTTCCCGGCTCTAGATAACAGTTAAACAAAATAATCGTGCGTTGATTATTTCTATATGTTTTGTAATAATAAATATAATATTTTTTTTAATCGATTATTTTTAATAATTTTAATTAAACTTGATTTGTTCAAAACTGAAATAACTGAACACTAACACAGAAAGAAAGATTTTGTTGAAGTATCTAAACATTTAGCTAGATATATATCTAAAAATAATTCTATTAGACCATCAAAATAATTATGACGGATGTTCAAGCATGATGAGCTGCAAAAAATTTATATATTCTAGCAATCAGTTTGAAAATCCAACAATAATTATTTCGATGGCCTAACAAAATTATTTTCAGATCTGTATCCAGCTAAATTTTGAGATATTTTATCAAAACCATTCTTTCTGTGAATAAATTTTGTTTTGGTAAAAAAGTTTAATTTAGAAAAAAACTTAAGAGAGAACTTTACCGTCGCAACTTACTTGTAGTCCTCGCAGAGTTTTTTTGCTTCCCTCAATTTCTTCTCCGGCACGAATACCGTACGACAATCGGTGATGAAGGCGTAATGCTTCCATCTCCCGAGATACGTGTCTTGGTTCCAAAGTGGTTTATCGACGTCAATCTTGCTTACAGATTCACCTCCAGGATCGCCTCCTTTTTTCTTCATTGTCAGTTACCCAGCTAACTGCGTCTTTCTCATTATTACAACTCAAATTTGTAATTAAGAGTACTACGAGCAAAAATATACGCACGCAGAAATGGTAGCTGCTATAAATGCAGGAGAGACTTTGCTATAAAATAAATTTGTTGAGATAGTTACGACAGGTTTAGAATGATTAAGGGAAAAAGGTGCGAGGTAATTTTGATATGATTTCCAGCATTTTTTGTCCCATGACGATTATTTATTTTGTCTAATGCAAATGCACCCTGTCACAACGGTATTTGACGGTATATCGCGAACATACAATCGAAATCTTTGACATAAAGAAATAGAACATACTACGTTTTTTTTACATTTATGTCACATGTCAATATCGCGTGTGACAGAGAGAAAAAGAAAACTGCAAATTTTGTTCGTTGCTCTGACAACGGCTTGTACATATTTTCAGGACATATGACAATATATTATATTAAATATAAAAAAATATTAGTCCAAATTTAATTAGGAAAACAATTTTGTTATACATTTAATATTTTTGGTGATCTACTGATTTGACTAAAAACCTGACTGATCATAGAAATCGATTATTAAAAATTATTCTTAGAAGATATTTCCTTTCAGCTTTTATCACAAAGAAGGAGAAAAAAACACGTTAGAATACGAAATTCACAAGATAATATTATTTAAGAATCAATGAGACAATTTTAATAAAAGTTATATGTGTTTAAATTATGGTAAATTAAATTACACAAATACATTGATGCAATGACTAACAGCAGACGAGAATTGGCATCTTATTATTTACTATAGTAATTGTTTATTATTATTTAAAATCTCTAATGAATTGAGCATTGTTTCGTTACTTATTATTAGCTTAAAAGAATTAGCAATTCGTCATTTAGTAATTAGCAAATCTTATCCACTTTGTCATCCTTACTCCATTTTCCTCTACATACCCTTAAAAAAAGTGTTTCAATAAATTGATTACTATATCAGTAACTAATGATATTTCATCAATTAATTGATGAAATATCACAAATTACTATATAGCAATCAGTTTATTAAAACACTTTATCAGTTTTTTTTTCAAAGATAGAACTCAGAAAGTATTTGATATGACTGATACATTCGAATTTTGTGTCTCAGAAATGTTACATGAACGTAAATATAAACGCAGGCAGATAAGCGACCGTTTCGAAAACATTTCTCGCCAATTTCTAAGAAACATTGACGTGAGGCAGGTCGTATCTCATTTAGAATTCTCCGAGATTTGCACAAGTTGTGAGGCCAATAATAAATTGCACACAGAGTGTTAATTATTGTTTTTTCATTAACAAGTTCTTTAATTTAATTACACATGGGGATTGATATTGATATGTTGATAATAAATTTTCGTAATATGATGATTGTATTTGATGTCTTAGAGTTGATATAGGTACATTACAATGTTGTGGAATATTGCAATGAGCGGGATATTGAACATTATATGACAAATTGGACTGACAGTGCTCAAGAAGATTCGACGGAATTTTAAACGATTAGTAAGTAAATTTTAAATTGCTAATTTTATACACAGATACATACAAAACAAGAACCAAAGTGTGCCTTAGCTCGCTAATGAATCTGTATATTGAGAAAAAGATACTTAAAAATTTATTTGTGGAATATAAATTTATTTCACTGAAATAAATCTTTATTTAAATATAAATAAAGATTTAATCATAAAATTTTATCCCTGTTAAATAAATCAATTATTAAGAAAAATGAGATATATTAAGCAGAAGTGAGATATCACAAAAATGTATATTCTGTCATCACACAATAAAATTTTTTATAAACATTAAATATTATAGATAATGTCACAAGTAATATTTGTTTCTGAATATTTCGACTCTTTTTCTTAATGTAAGAGAAGTCGATTCAAATTGTACACTTACACCTAGACACCTTGCGATCTAGCGAATCGAAATAAATGATCATTCACGTTGCATTTCGTAGCGGTATTCGTATTTCTGTATGTAATTTTATATACTAATTCGCTCTAATTGCTTTGATTTCCTAGAATCTGTTTATTTAGAATAATTTTAGAAAAAGCTTATATTGCTTCGTGCATTTGAAATAAGTACGTGTGTTCAAATATATACATATATTTAAGAATTGAAAGTGGTTGTTGGTATCTGAGAAACATTGAGACAAGTAATATTCATTCTTTAAGATCTTTTGAAATTAATTCAAGTAATTTGCAGATTGCGTAATAACCCGGGTAAAACTTTCATGAATTTTTTGTGCAGTTACTGGACAGTTATATTAACTTCTGTCTAATAAATGAGAAATAAAACTACTTGAAACTACTTGAAATCTCAATCAAGATGTATAATGCTTTCATGATGTAATCTTTTTAAGCAATCAGTTAATAAATCTTTTATCGATATTTTCATGCAAGCAACGCATCCGGATGTATAAAAATTACGATAAATTAGAGCTGAGATAAATTCTAATTGTATTTAAGAAATTGGATTCAACTGAAAAGAAAGAAATTTAATTATTTAGATAGAATTCATTTAGAATTCGTCACTTTACTTCACATTATTTTGTTTAAATATTAATTCGCTAATTTTGTTGACGAAATTATTTTTACGATTTGTTTATATCTTTATTTCTAGATAATATTATTACATTATGCATATATTCAAATGTCACGCCCGATGTCTTAATACAAATGCAAATATAAACATACAATAAAGCCGATAAGATAAATCCTTTAAGCTGTAAAATCCATATTCAAAAAGTATAATTGAAATGGATACAAAAGATATTACAATAGAAAATATTCAAGAAAAAGATTGGAAAAATTTTTAAGCACACTGAGTTAATATTGAATGCAAATCTTCAAGCGTGAAATGAAATTCAGAACGGTCATTGCATCTAATAATTTAACGAGGGAAATATGAAAAGAGATTAAAGAACAGAAATAGATTCGGATTGAAGGACACGAAAAGATCGACTAATAAAGAAACACGATTGATTATCTAGTATTTGTCTCAGCGCATTGTTTATTTTACTTGTTCACCAATCTTTCACAGATCTTTCTTCAAAAAATCGGTACTCCTGGAATTCATTTAAATAAATCATAGATTTTCGGGAAATATTGATATACAAAGATCGTGTCCTCTAGGACTTTCTAAAGTACGAATCAAGCGTTCGTCAATAAATTACGCGCTCAGTCTATAGTTAACGTCGTTAGGATAAGGTTCGATTTGAAAAGATACACTGATGATTAATACGGTGGATATGGTATATACTTATATAACAGCAGTATTACAATTGCTTCTGTTGTGTCTTATAATTGCGAGATACTTCGAAAGACTAATGAACCGACGACATTTGAGATTCCCAATTGCAGTGTACACATTTCTTTATATATCTGCATTTATTATGATGCTACTTGGGATAGGTAATGAATGGACAATATCATTATCAGAAATTTCAGAAGTTTCAAATGTTATTTTAGTATGGAATAACACAACTGCACTTCCTGAAAAATTGAAAACGAACTATTATCTTACATAACAACCGGTGAGTGAATCTTGAATTGATATTTTCTTGATTGATACTTGAATTGATGAAAAGAAAATTGGACACGTATTTTGTACTTACGTTCAAATTAATTTTATTTGCATGGAAAGAACAGTTTTGCTAAAGTATTTAAAACTTTAACTGGATACATATCTGAAAATAATTTTGTTAGACCGTCAAAATAATTATGTAGGACGTTCAAGCTGGTTGTTAGAATGTCAAAACTTTTTGCAGCATTGCTCATCATGCTTAAACGCCCATCACAGTTATTTTAATGAACTAAAAAAATTATTTTCAGATCTGTATTTAGCTAAACTTTTAGATACTTTAACAAAATCGTCTTTTCCGTCTGTGAAAATTAAAATAATGATGAATTAATCAAAATAAATGTAACGATTCATTTCTATAACAATATCTTGTTTCAAAATTGTTTATTAATTTAAGACTTTTAAAAATTAATGTTTTAATATTTGTGTACAGGATTTGTTTCAAACGACGATTGATGTGCTGTGCAATCAAATTTTGCATGTTTATACCACAGAAAGATAACATAACATAAAACTATGTGCCTATTACAAGTAAAACACAAATACATTTTTCGAAATGTTTCAAGAAATTGCACAGCTCTTGACGAAATTATCTTTAATTTTTGGGAAACAAGGACGCAAAGCGCAAGATTGCGTCTTTTAAAAATTTCCAGAGTCGTTAATGTTATTAACGATATTTTATTGATAGCCTCTATAATTTAAAATAGTAAACATTATAAACGTTTACAAAATATTAGAACGATGCTTGCATTTTATCTTGCTGATAAAATTTATAGTTTTTTATTCGCTGATAATTGATTTAAAAATATAATTACGAAATTATAAGAAAGGTTTTGGAGGTTTTAATGAAGTAGGATAACATAGAAATAATTCCAAAAGAATCTTTGGAAAAATTTTTAAGTAACCGGTGAGTCTTAAGTTGATACTTTCTTATACGGGAAGAAATGTCGAACGTGTTTCAACCGAGAAATTTATTGCACAAAGGTAGGAAATTAAAAACGGAGATAAGTCCGAATTGTACTGTGTACCAAGACGACGGTAAACAAGTTAATTGAAAGTGCATACATTTTAATAGCGATATTTAGCCTCGATAAAATACGTACATCTGTAATTTTCCTGTACACACAAATCATTACAGTCCTGCTTTCGGCAGATACTTTCTCAGATTTTCTAAATAAACAGATTCGAGAAGCAATTGTTGCAGTTTAAAATTTCGCGTTTTAGTGTCCAAAGGTAAAGTGTACATAAATGCGAGCGATCACACGAAAAGGACAATTTTGCTAAAATACAAATCTGAAAAGAATTATGTTGAACTAAAAAATTTATATTGGATGTTTAAGCTGGTTACTAGAATATCAAAATTTTTTGCAGCAGCATCATTATACTTAAACGTCTTAATTATTACTGATAGTCCAACATAAAATTATTTTCTAATGTGTATCTAGCTAAATTTTTAGATACTACAATAAAATTGTTCTTTTCATGCACATTCGAACGTTTCAAATTTTTATCGACAATGTCTAAAAAACATTAATGTGAATCAAATTATGTTTTCTAGGACTCCTCAAAGTTTGCATAATCGAATAATCGACTGTGACGATTAATTGTATCATGTGTTAACTATTATGTGAGACATATAGTTTCTTGATAAGTCTTCAATGTCTTATTATGGACATGGAATTTATAGACACGGAATAACATTACCTGGATGCGAATTTTTCAATTACGCTTTCGATATGATATTCTTTGTTAATATGGCTAATATTTTGGTCTCAACTTATGCAATCTTTATTTATAAATAAGCATGATAATATAAAACTGCAAAGAAGCTTTTGAAAGAATCTTCGATCGGTGAGTAAATCTTCGATTATTTTTACGTATGGAATAAAATTTGAATCGTACATTGTTAAAAATTGGCAGCAGAATTTAATATAATGTAACCGAAGTAAATTTCAAGCAGATTCATTAAAAACATTTAAAGTACATTTAATATTGTTAAAAGTGCATTACATTTTATGCACACGCTTTTTAGTTATAGATACATTAAATTTAATATGTAACTTAAAAATACATTAAATTTCATGACATTTTTAATGACAGTGTACATATCTTTAGCGGAGATTTAGAGAAGATTTAAAGAAAAATCAACTTAAATTGACACGCAGAAAATTAGTGATTATTTATTTTAACAATAAATTTTCATCTCGACGAAGTTTTCTATATTTATTAATTTGTTTATTGACATCATTTATTAAAGCATTATAGTTTTGCTTATAAAACTTCGAAGTCTCAGAAATTATTATATTTAAAGCTTCGAAAATTTCTTATGGTTACACCGGTTTTTGTTCGCATATGTAATAGCGTTTTTCATTGGGAAAACTAGTGCGCACTGAGTTCGCGCGAAGATNGAATCGAAACGCCCAATTGCCTGCGGCGAGTGCGCACTCAGTGCGCACTAGTTTTCCCAATGAAAAACGCTATAAATATCGCGTTTGATGACCTGAATAATAGAAATGTAAATGTAAACGCGGAAGCAAATATTTGACCATTTGTCGCAAAGCTCTTATCGGTGACAATAAAATATTTTAAGAAATATTGACGCGAAACAGATTTTCAGATCGTATTTGTCCTCTAAAGAAAATCAGTAATTTTCGATAATAAATCAATTAGCGCGGTGAGTACTATGAACGGTGCTATAACATTAATTCAAATTTTTCAATTATTTGAGAGAGAGAATTAGAACTTAGACAATTAATACTAAACTGATTACAAAATAAAAATAGACGTTTCGACTTTTTTTATGTTTGCTACCGTACTTACATATTACTTAAGAACATACTTTATTTGTATTCAGGATCTTCTAGAATAAAATATTCTAAGAAGATTTCTAAGTGGAACATTTCTAACCGACTGTAAGTAAATTTTGATTTAAGACTTTCATGCATGAAACGAATTTTCGAACGTCATGAATATAATAATACCTAGTAATATTTTTGTTTTACAGTGTCAGTGTCGTTGTTAATTTGAATTATTCAAATAATTTGAAACAATAACGATTGACAACGAAATGGATGAAAATAACGAAATAGAGGCATTAGATATCGTTATTATTCTTTTGTTTGTACTCAATTTCTTGACCCATCACTGGTTTTGGTACGGTTTTACCCTTTAACAATTGGTTAAAGCGACACAGTTGGTTTAAGCTGCTTAAGCGAACTAATCCATGTTCAAAGATAACAACTGGAAACATTCGAAAAGGATTAAAAAGCTTTTCAAGTGACTGGTAAGTTGATATTGAATCTTAATTGCTACTTTTCTGCTTCCAATTAATATGAGAGTTGAGAAAAATGTTAGGTGTTTAAAATTCCTTTAAGAATGTGTAACTGAGAAATATTCGGAAAAATTTTCGCGTAGTTGTAAGTAAATCTTGAATTCATACTTTCATACGTGAAATGGATTCAGTGATTTTGTAACTAAAAGGAATTAAGATAAATATATTATAAAGGCGAAGTAAATTCGAATTGTGCGGATTCATGGCAGCTAGTGAACAAAAATGTGTTTCTTCATTTCTGCAGCGATATTCCGCCTGTGTTGCACGTTTGATTTTATTCATACAACAATCCGTTGCAATTCTGTTTTTCAACTTGATATTCTCAGGATTCATTTAGGTAAAGTTGCTCGAAACAACGGTTTGCGTATGCGAGAATTCGTATGTCGCGTTTAGTTTTTCAAACAAAAAATATAAATACAAACATAGAAATAAATAGACGATCATTTCAAAATATTATGAAGCTTCCAACGGAAACTCGTCGTGCGAATCTCTAGAAAATATTGACGGTTGTGTTTGTCCACCGGAATTCTTTGAAAATTAATCGATAAAGGTAAAAAATTGTGCATGGTATGTTTGATAACATAAAAAATATAATAGTCTTCTTAATTTTGGACTTGTGGGGTGATGGAATATCAAAATTATAATACGAAAGAATGGAATATCAAAATTATAATACGAAAAAGACGTGATATTAGTCTGTGATAAGCCATGACATTATAAATATTATTGCGGAAGTGATAACAGATATCTCTATAATATCCAAGGTAAGAATTACAATAAAGTAATAAATCTGGTTCTAAAAAAAAGCTTTATTAATTTTTAGCACTTATGTGTTCATCTTAACACAAATACATCTTAACACTTTAAGCTGCCACTCAAGGCTGCAAAGTCGTTGGAGTATGGAAAGGACGAAGATCAAAAATGTTTAATAATAATAGGCTGCAGAATTGTCAATTTAAAAAGAAAAAAATCAGTCTCATTATTTTGTTGTCCGACCATGCATAGAGATTATCTGTTATTTCTTCAGCAATCATATTCATATTATTATTATGCTTATCTTTGTGGCTTACCTTCTGCTTGTTTAATATTTAGAGAAAGAATTGTTGTCAAAGAGATTTCGTCCTCAGAATTAACTGTATCTATTCGAGAAGAACTGGAAAATTCATAAGCGATCGTAAATGAATCTGGTACCTTTATGCATGAAATAAAATTCGGAACATGTATCCCTAGTAGAAAAATTTTAATGAAATTTCGAGAAACTTGACGTTTTATTAAATTTGATAAATATGAAATTTAATGAATATGCAACGAAATTTTAATTATACATCGCTTAAAAGATTATTTTTTGCATTTAATGAAAAACGGTGATAGTTTAATGAGAATTCAATAAAAATGGAATAAAATTTCTAATACTGAAAAATTATTACTATTTAATAAAAGAATAAGAAAATTTTATTGAAATTGTAATAAGTTTTTGATAAAATTACAAGAAAAATTGCAAATACTCCATAATGATAAATTAATGATATTTTATTGGAAGTAATAAAATTTTGTTGAAATCACTGATAAAAATATTCCAAAATGAATATAATTCAACAAAATCAAAATTTCATCAATATTTTATTAAAATTTTTCCACCAAGGATTTAATTACATTTTATGATTTTGTACGAGAGGGGAAATTAAGATGAATTAAAAACGGGAGACATTCAAATTGTTATTGTACATGGATACAAGAAAATGGTGATATATTGAAAGAATTGATCATTCATTTTGGCAACGTCGCCTCACTGTATACATGATTTTATTTATACACCATTTCGCTACAATTCACCCTTCGAAATTAGTAGAATCCGTTTATAGTAGCTTCGAAAAAGTAAGTTGCTATTCTCAGACAAATTCGAAGTTATTTCGTTCAGTTTTCCTCCATCAAAAAAGTAAATTCTTCATTTTCAACATTAAATACTGGAGGTTCAAATTTTATAGGAAATTAAGTTTCTATTAAACTAAGGCTTATCTAAAATTAAAAAATGGAGTTTCTTTATTTACAATCTAATTTGTCGGGAAATGTTCTCTATTAAACAGCTAATACCTAAATCTAAGTTTTCGAGGAGAAGCAGTCAATTTCAAACTCGTCAAAGAATACATTATAACGATTCTCCTATTTTTCGAATTCTTATTTCACCTTCCATTCCATTTCCTTTATTGCTCGGAGGTAACGGCAGTATGCGAAACACATTGAGATATTTATGAAATCTTGGGTTGGATATATCCGTTAGATTTTGATAGAATAACATTATCATTTTCAATTGTATACTCAGTCAAGCGAAAAAAGAAGACCGTAGGTCAAGATGACGATGCGGACTCGAAATAGCACATTGAAAAAGTTATACAAAATCAGAGCTAATAACGGCTTCCTAACTAAGTCGGTACTCGACAGACAGTGTCTAAGAGGTAGTAGCAGCGATGCTTTCTTAATGTGGTCAATATGGTTCCCTAGCTTCTTCTTCTTCTTTTTCTCATCTAATCAGTTCTTCCGTCCGCCACGTCTTTTCATCGAGGACGTACACTGAGGGCAGTACCATTTTCCCTTAGGTGGCGCAGTGATTCCCACGCATGGATAATGGAACCATTCAAAGGGGCACTAAAAGTAATCGTTATAAATCTTCTATCCGCTTGTAATGCATTTTGAAAATGTCGACGAGTCTTACATCTGAATTATCGCAAGCAACCATATCACCGTACGACACTTGATTGCATATGCAGTAGCGCGGCTCGTTCGGATCATACGTCCAATCTGGATTATCCGGGTCCACTACTTGCGTAGTTGTGGTAACTACCGGTGGCGATACGGGTTGTTGCACCGTAGTTGCGATCACGCTCGAACTCGGCACGGTAGCTGTTACTTTTCTAGAATTCGTGATAAAAATATGTTAAGTAATTACCGTAGAGGAAATTCTTCCACAAAATAAAAAAAAAATTATAAAACATTCCTAATTTAATAGAGATCTCAAAGTATCTAACCGCATTGTCTTTTAATTAAAAACATTTTAGAAATATCTGATTTAACCCTGAAATGCTACTGTGGTGAATTATCATCCAAGTACTAATTCAAAAGTTTTATACAGTTTTTTTTAAATTTTGATAACTTAAAATAACATTTAATAAGTCTTTTACATTGAAATAATATTACTTTAGTTATTTTAACTAAAATAGTGTTAGAATAACTGCAACCCATAAAAAGTAGACATAAAAAATTGGAAAAAAATTCTTATAATTATGTGAATAAATTTTCATCTCTCCACAGTAGTGTTAATGTAAAAAAGATATGTGACATTTCAGGATTAAAATTAATTAATTTCTAATTCAATTAATCTAAAGAGAATTTATCAATAAGAGGCAATCACTGTTCGCTTCTTCTTTTTACATACTTTTTATGCTTCTTCGTGGTTTCCTGGATGGCGGCGATGGCGGTTTGTGCTGCACCGGCCAGTTCCCTGCTGAATTCCGCGGCGTGTACGCCACCAGTGTTAATGGCCTCGTAACTCGCCTTCAGACTAGCCGAACGTCTGCCCTGCTGCATTGATTGCGTGGCCGCGATCGCCTGTGACGCGGCTGCTGCGATAGCGTTACCACCGGCGCCGATATGGCCGAGATTATAGCACACCGACCCCACAGAATTAGCAATCGCTGCCGGAGCCGGCGCGACACTACTCGCTGCGATAATAGGTGTGGAATTTGCTGACGCCGGTCGTGATTCCGGTAGACTCGTTGCTGCCGGTATCTTCTCGATTGCCAGCCTCTTCTCGACCGATGTGGAAGATGCATTCGAGTCCCGTCGCTTCTCTGATCGAGCTGAAATTAGCATAAAATTTAGACGCAATCTAAGATCATTACACCCGTTTAGAAATGTTATGTATTTATTCCATTTACAATAAGTTTATAATGAATATTAATTTTATAGATCATTCTGGAATGTTCTCACAATGTTTTCGCGTTTAATATATCTTTAAAATTAACATAATTTTTCATCTTTAAAAGTTGAAAAACATTGGAATTAAACGCGAATAAAAAATTTGCATTATTAGGGATAACACACTTACAATGGCTGTGATTGTCCCGTGTTCTGCTTGGGGTAAAACTATAACGATTTTCCTTTTGGCTGCTATTTGTGGGTGGTTGATCCAATTCCAAGGACCTCTTCTCTAGAATCTCGGTGATGCCCTTATTGTCCGCCTCTAGTTCCATTTTGAACTTATGCAGCTCCTGATCGAGCCTCCTCAGGTACCTGTCTACCAAGTCGTACATCTGATTGGCTAGGTGCACCTTCTCATCGGCATCCTCCAGAGTCTTGTAGTACTCTTTTCTGATAGCCTCGTATTCTGCCTCCTTTTCATTGGGCTTCATTTTCTTGGCGTTGCAAAAGAAAGTCTTCACTTTCTTTTCCAGGCTATCCATGGAGTCTGAAAACAGATTAATGTCAATCTTATATTTTAGTTATTATAATTTTATTATTATTTTTGTGTTCTATATATAATTCAGGTACATACTTTGTACACCTAGATCCATCTCCCTCATTTCGGTAAATCGGTCCCTTAGCTCTTGTGGAAGATGCTCGATCACTGAAACCATAAAATGAATATTAGAAGAAATTATTACATTAAATTTTAATTTTAACATATAATGTAACCATTTCTTAATTATTTACATATTATTTCTCACGAATTGTTACGTCTTATTTCTATATAATCTCTGTGATGAATACGACTTTTTGTTATATGATCTTAAACAAAACTTTCGTTTTTTTTACATTCTCAAACATTAAACTTGTATCAAAATTAGTACTCTAAATATTTTACTCCAATACAATATTTTATTATTATTTATTCTCAAATTGTGTTAACAAAAAATACATTGTTAACATTGTACATTAGAACTGTGTACATTAGAATTGTACAACTCTAAAGGAGGAAGGATTTTTGATAAATTTTTAATTAATTCTGGAAAAACATGAAGACAATGAAATTCAGCCAATGGCCCGCGGATTTAAATGATAATTTATTAATCTCTCCCTTTCTCTCTCGGCAACGGGGGTAACGTGCATTTCGCCTTGTCGACAAAACACCGCGCCTAACCTCTCGGCGCGGGGTCGCGTCGCTAAGCGAGCGCGACCTCCCCGTCGCATCTCACGGCGATCGCGGACATCCGTC
>QKQZ01055858.1:0-16026 GCA_003595255.1 Solenopsis fugax | reverse complement strand
AAAAAATTATTTAATATTGATTAAAACAATTATTTATATATTGCTTCCAGGGTTATATATATATATATATATATATATATTTAACGGATATGATAAAGCTTCCACGTCGACCTAACAACCATCCATTTTACGCGAAGTTTCCAAATGCGCAGTGACGCGCAGAGTGGCCTGCGAGGAAAGCAGCAATGAAACGCACTTCGTGATCCACGAGCTGTGCACGCAAGGCCCGGCTTATACGCGTTGCAATATGTAACTGTCGCGTCGCAAGCCAATAAATACGAGCTTTTTTTCTTCTTTATTTCCTCCCGTTGGGATAAATGGATCGGCCGGACGTGAGCTTTAGGTTGATCGTGCGGTTCAATGGATATGCCAATCGGGATCTTCGTGTTGAATTAAAAAAGAAAAGGATAGCGTGATAAACGCAAAATTGTGTTTCACGGAAAAATACTCTTTCCGTACAACAATATTATCAGAGTTATTATTAACAGAAACGAAAAAAATGGCTGAGCCTATTGGACATTGATTAAATTGGATATCGAAATGTTAAATGCGCTCCAAATGTGCTTTTCGGCAAAATTGCACTTTTTTACTTTCGTTGAAAGTATTTGTTATTTTGTGCCATTTATCGATCTAAAAATCGATTAAAATTATTAATATTCAGTAAATAACGAGCGGCCGCACAATAAATTTGCGCAACTGCCTCATCGATATTCGTACACTCTGTCGACAAACTGTGTCCATCGTGTGTGTCTGGGTATGGGCGTAATGGATACGAGAAAAAAATCAATTGCCGCCCAAGGGCTTTTAATCACCGGGGTCTGTCCTTTCATTTCCGCGGCTTGTGTCGGCTGTCGAAAAGTCTCAATTCCTTTTTTTCCTTGCGTCCAGCGTCAGCGGTAGGTTTGCAAAACGGTTGCGCATGACAAACAGGATGAAAATTCAACCGTTTCTCCCATTTTTTCTCACACGCAGATGAATTGTATGAAAATAGGGGCAACGCGTGAATTATTTAACCTCTTTTTACGGCAAACGAGTCTCATTTTTTGGCTCTAATTCAGAACTGTTGCATTACCATAGGTTAAAAATAAACAAAAGCAAAATAAGTAAGTTTCTAATAAATAAAAAGCAAGAATTTTGAAAAAAAAAAAATAGTAACTACTTCAATAAAACTTAACATTATTGGCAGATAAATTGGTGCGTGTCCTTCAGAGAAATAGATGAGAGACGATATTATCGATTTAACATGGAAATGAGATGTCCCAATCTAAGCAATAACTTAAGGATGTGATTGAAGCTGTCTCATAAAATAGAAAAGAATAAATGTCTTAAAATTAAGAATTAAGTATTGAAAAAGAAATAAATAAATGTCGAAAAATTTTATTAATTATTACGGAAATCTCACTTCATCATGATTATCTCTCTTTTATTCAAGAACGAGAGATAACGCAAATATTTTTAAATTTTTACCTAAAATAAAAGATATATAAGCAACATGGTTTCAACAAGTTTCTGTTTTTACATATCACGAAGAGAATAGAGTATGATTTCAGGTTTTATTGTAATATGAGCGAAGCGTTCATTGTTTTCGTTTTTGATTCGCTTAAAAATTTTTGCAAGAGATAAAATGCAGGCTCAAGAGGTTTAAGAGGTTTTCCAATAACGCATTTCCCCAGTGTGCGAGAGCAGAATGCAGAATAAAATCCCGACGTGATTAAAATTCGAAATTACTTATTACTCGTGCACAAAGTAGACGCCGCGGTCGAAATGAGAGCAACGACATGGCGGGCAAATGATATTAACATGTCGGTCCGTCTAGCGGTCCCGGGTTAAAAAGAGTCCATCCGGAGAACACGGTCTCGGCCCGTTACGCGCGAGCTTTATCGTACGTCAGGTAGAACAACCCCTCAGTGCCTCGATCCCTTCGTTGTACCTTCCTCTTATATATGCCACGACTGCGAAAACGCTTCCTCCCTCACTGCCTGCCTGGCGAGACAATTTCTTTGAGATTCACGCAACCCCGGACTTCGGGAAGCGTTCCGTGATGCAGCAAACTGAGATATCGAAGAACGAATTGAACATATATCGCGAATTTGGTATTTTAAAAGAGAACCTACACTGAAAAAAGAGTCTAGATAATAATAATCGAACCTAGATGATAATTACTAAGGCTTGGTGAAATAGTTTCAATTAAATATTCAGTTAATATAACCAAATATTTAGTGATATTTAGTAACCGTTTGGTTATTATTATTATATTTGGTTACCATTAACATAATTATAAAATATTACAAAATATTTGATTATATTAATCAAATATTTAATTGAAATTATTTGACCAAAGCTAAATTTTTATTACTAAACTCTTTTCAGTGTATCTTTAGTATATTAAAGAAAGTTACACGCTACATTTAATTTTACCTTTATCAGATGAAAAAAGTTACGCTTGTCATGGGTCCACTGGACCCTTATTTTTCAAAGGCTAATAAAATGAAACTCATTAATCTTAAAAGCATCTCCTATTTTATATCTTTTTGATATTTGGACCCTCATTTATCTATCCTGAAAAAAAGATTTTGGTAATAATAATTAAGTTTTGATGAAATAATTTCAATTAAATATTCAGTTAATATGATCAAATATTTCTTAATATTTCTTAATTATATTAATAATAAACAAATACAATAATAATAACTAATCGGTTACTAAACAGTTAAATGATCACTAAATATTTGGTTATATTAACTGAAATGAATATTTAATTGAAACTATTTCGCTAAAACTTGATAACCATCATTTATGATTATTACTACCAAACTTTTTTACAGAGTATTTTTAATCAAACTAATAAGTGCCTTATTCTTATTTAAAGTACGTTAATAAACTTTCAGCTGTGTACACAAGCGTTGAAAGATTCAATATGGGTCCAATGGGGCCACCTCGTAAGTTAAGGGTTAACGTGTTCTGGTAACGCAAGTTTCCGAAGTTGCACAGTCGGAAAAGTAATGTAATTTAAAATCAAATGAATGCGAGTGTAAATCGGTATGCGTGAGTCTAAAAGTTAAAGAAGGTCGCGCTTGGAAAGAGACTGCGCTTTTCGGGCGGGTGATATAGCGCTACAAGTACGAGAACCGCCCCAATTTACGATTACGAGGCACATGGGGGCTCAAACGAAGGGTTAAACCAGGTTTAATCAATTCTCGCTGAAATGTGCGCGGCGTATCTCGACATTGATGGCGGATTTACCGAATTCCACGGTAGAGCGTACGATCAAGAAACTGCGAAGAATGGAACGTGTAGATCGAAATGCACACAAAATTACAGCGAAATAAAAAGCTATTGGAAAAAAATGCAGCAAAAACGAAACGCTCCGTATATAAGAAAAAAATTATATAAATCAAATAACATATATGTAAGTATATAAAAATTCAATATACGTTCATCTTAATTCATAATTATAGAGAAATGATAAAGATTTTAATGTTTTCCTGTAAAAACGTAAAAAGTTACATGAATAAAGTACGTAACGTTATATAGCTATATTGTCTAGTGTCATAAATCTTTCTCATGTTTTTGGAAAGAGTTATTTGCACAGTTGCTCCGACCTTAATGGCTCATAAAATATGTCATATAATATCGTAGTTACCATCCCACAAATAACGTTATCCAACAATTAAAATATGGATATATATATCCTACAAACAAATACGAGTTATGTGAACCGTGATCTAATTATAATTATGTATCATGAGAGTTACGTGAACCGTGATCTAATTATAGCTACGTATTATGAAATGACACGGCTGTTATAATGTTAAATAAAAATCGTAATGCCGAGAAGTTGTTTTCTTTCGTACAACATTTGTAAAATTTGTTTCGCCTGTAGTGCACGACACACGTTGCTTCTGACCTTTTTTCAACTTTGTTGTTGGACAATCTCATTCGAGGAAATATCTTGAAAGATATCGAAAAGTTTGCTACTTGTAGTTCAGGTTGAACAGTTTTTCCTCGCCTTCCTTCTCTTCTCACCCGTAAACGATAACGCAGCGGACCGCAATCCAACGCGAAAAAGTCAAGGAAGCTACGTTTAACCGATGGCTTACTATTTTTCGGACGCAATTCCTTCGCGGCGCCGAAGTTTTCTCGTAGTCAGACAGAACGCCCGGCGTCGCGGCGCCGCTCTCACAATACAGTGAAACGAAATAGAGATAGACGGAGAGAAATATCGCCCTCTCTTGATTCTAAGAGTCTTCGTTAAGACTATATCTTACAAATAAAGATTTTAAATTATATATATTATGTTTAGTCTTGAGTTTTGTATAAAATATATAATAAAACGAAATTTTTTTTAAAATTAATATGTAATTAAGTGCTTTAAATAATAAATTTATTTGGACAATACTAGACAAAAACTTTTCAAAAATATATTATTTTATAAAAACATGACGAAATTTATAAAGAATGTAATCCCTCTTTTTCATAACAATAATAAAATAAAATAATACAATTTTGTATTATTATTTGTAATAAAATCATCATTAAGCAACGCGTATCTGATTAAATAACAGATTTGAATATCAGAAAACTTGCCATACTGTGAGATTGTATATATTCCCATTATATTAGCATGTTACTTACACTCACAATCAAATAACGAATGCGATAAAATAGTTAAATAAAATACCCAAAATTTTTTGTATCACTCCAATAATATTTTAATATTTTTTGTATCACTCCAATAATATTTTAATATTTTAGTGATAAAATTAATGATTCTCAAACAATTTTTTGATACTTATTGATTCAAAATTCTTATTTTCTTAAACATTTAGAACGAACATTAATTTCATCATTAAAAAAATCATCGAGGTGTCCTGTTTATTTCGCGGCTTCAATTAGCCCATTTAACCCTACATAGTATAGCTAACTACATTAATTAAAATTCATGGCCAATTATAAAACGGAGCTTTAAGTGTAACTGCATTGTCATGCAACTGATTCATCGGTTTGAGCTGCTAAAGCTAATGTACTAATACTTGCTTTCGTTATGAAAATTGCATCAAAATGACATATTGTGAAACTGATAATAGCGACATGTCATATTGTGAAACTTATAAAGGTAGCAACATATATATATCAGCATGTCTATTTGATTGTAGTGACAATTCCATCGAAATGCGAAAATAATGTAAAAAGAAGTTCTATATAATTCAACATTCACAAATTTTGCAAAATAATATACTTTAATTAACTATGTAATATTAAAATTGAGTTACTAAACTAATTCAATTGCTATCATTTAATGAGATCACAATCAAAATTCAGTATTGCATAAACACAACATATCTATTTCGAAAACGTAGATTTAATGAAATATGTACATCATCAATAAATAATAATATATCGCGGTCTTTATTACTTGAATTATGCGATACGTGTTAATCCGCGCTCTCAATCCGCAAATGACGAACAAATTACATTTAAATTAGCGAAAAATTTGAAGCTCAATACACAATACATTAAAATTTAAGAATCATTATTCTGTGAAATTATCATTCGCATAAATATCGAAACAATGAAACAATGTTTACAATTCCCATCCTTTATTGCTTCTAAAGTGAAACGCGTGAAATATTTGTTTCGATAAAAGTCGATAAATTAAGAGTTGTCAAACGCGGAAGTTAATCGTGTGCGCTGAAGAGTTAATTATTTAAATTATTCAAGAAAATAATCGCATTTCGACGGGTAATTATCGCCCATAGATATAGATAGACAATCAGAACAACGCTTTACAATTCCCATTCTCTATCACTTTCCCAAGTGAATAAACCGCGCGAAATTCTTGCTTTGATGAAAGTTGTCGATAAATTAATAGTCAATTAATATCATGAGAGTTAATCAATCTCACATGCTGATATAGGGGCTAATTGTTCGTAAAAAATAATAGTGTTTCGATGGCTAATATGTGGAGCGGTATGCACTTGTTACCTGTGCGCTACCTGCAGCACCTTGTAAATGATGATACAGTATACGGCGGCTTTGCGCGAATACCATAACGTATTGCTATCAAAACAAACACCGTATGCCGGACTCCCTTCCAAGAGATATTTAACATTATTTCTTACAAAATAACTATACGCCAAAATATTCTGTTTCTCACAATCCAAAGTAATGTTGATAAGCAAGATATTATTGTATATTTAGCATTTTTATGGACTTGTAAGCGTTGCCTAAGATAATAATTGATTCCGTATAATATAATAGAAAAAAACATTTGAAATGGAAATACGAATACTTAATTGACAAAAAAATTTGCTTTAATTTAGCGTTGAAAAGTCTTGTTACACTAATTAGAAATCTAATAAATTCAACTAGTATGTATGTCTGTTCAAAATTCGGACGAATCAAAAATATAGTAGGAATTATCGGATTAATAGAGTCTATCAAATATTCTAATTATAAAATTTCGAGTCCTATTATATTAACAAAAAATTCTGCTTGATTTTACCAAAATGCGCTCCATCATGTACAATGTCTTGTTGATATAATAAAATTATTTTTCTCACTGAGTTGATACATAACAGCTAAAATTTACTATTAATAATAAACATATTACTATACATTACTAATAGCAAAAATAACTATTATGTAATGCGAATTATGTACATAATTATACTATTCTTAGGATGTAAAAAATTATAGAAAAGAAATAATATTAAGTAATTTCTACAAATACCTTTCCAATTGAAACAAAGGTGAATTTTATCTCTCAAATAAATATTGAATTTTATATATCAAGTTCAAAAAAGCAATAAAAGAGCAAAGTAATTTCAAATAAGCTCATATCTACCTTATTAAATAAAATCGATAAAATATTAGATATAAAATATAAGAATTAATACAAGAAAGATATTCTATCGACATTATCTTTTAATAATGAAACATATAATACTAAAATATGTAAGAGCATATAACACGAACAATGTGTTATTATAATTTGTAATTTTAATGCTTTAAAAATTTATGTTTTAAATCTCAAGTTAGGTTTTTCACGTAATTTTATTCTCTTTTTAAGTTATCTTTGAAAAAATGTTATAAGATTAAAAAATAATTGATGTTCATATTTATATAACCTTTAAAAAATCGATTGTACTGCGAAAAACAAAAGGCAAACTGCATGTGAATTTCTTAATTAAATAATGATTGCAAATATGGCGTACACTGTTAGAAACAGGCAGCAAAATTTAATGTAACAAAAGCAAATTTCAAGCAGATACATTAAAAACATTTTATCGAGAGGTCAACCACTACTAAAGAAAACGTACCAGTGATTGCCATTTCTGACAGTACATTAGATTTTATTGCTGTATTGTCATTGTATTACTCTCTGTACTGCCGCAATATCTTATAGAGAAATGTACAATGATTCCCATAAGTGGTTGACCCCTCGCATTTTATGTTGTCAAAAGTGCACTAAACTTCATGCATATACTTCTCAGTTACAAATACATTAAATTTAATGTTCTTATGTAACTGAAAAATACATTAAATTTCATGATATTTTTAACAGTGTAGTGAATACGAAACTGAATCATAAGATTTATTTATTAAGTTGTTTTGAAACTAACTGAGATGTTAGCTAATGTCAGTCTCAAGACGTCAGTCTTAAAACATTCATGTTCAAGATGTTGCACGCGAGACTATCTCTCCTTTTATTGGAGCTTTAATAAAAACAATTTTTAAAACTTGAGTTATAAATGATTTCATAAAGCCGCAGAAGGCTTGCCGCTACTGTGTTAGAGTAAAGTATGGTATCCTAATCCTGCGCGCCAATTCTCCAAACTTGAATTTCGTCGAAGTTTCGCGTAAGCTTAACTACTAATTGGGCGCAATGTCCGCGGCTCTTGGCACTGTACTATCCCGACACAGACGTCTGTTACTACGAGAACTTTGCAGATTGTAATTCCCTGTCTCGCTCTGTCTACCTATTTTATCAAACGTACACACAGACGCGCTTGGAGAAATGTTCATGTAACATTTGTACTCAGTGCGTCTCCCTATTATGTAACAGTACAGAATACCTATCGATAAGCTATAAAGGATATCGCAATGATTAGAACTATCCTTCGGCGCCATCTAAAATTCTTCTCCTTCGATTTTGTCGCTCTGTAAAAGATGCGAAATTTTTCATAATTTTGTAAAGTAGATCCCGTTGAAAAAGAATTTTCCCAGTTTTGTATAAATTTAATGTAATGATGAAATTTAATATAAAGAATATCGTAATGATTAGAACTATTCTTTGACGCCAACTGAAATGGCGTAAAATTTTAGATGGCGTCAAATTCTAACCATTACGATATCTTTTGCATTAAATTTCATCATCATATTAAATTTATAATTTTATACAAAATTGAGAAAAAGGCAATTCTATTTCAACAGGATCTACTTTACAAAATTATGAAAAATTTCGAATATTGCACAGAACGGCAAAATCGAAGGAGAAGAATATCACCGTAGATAAATGTCTCGATTGAATTTCTGCAAGTGGTTTATTTCCTATAGAACGTCGTTGATTGCAGTCTATCCCGGAATCGAAAATCAGAATCGATCTAACGAACTGACTGAGACAGTACCAGTACTGATTTTCCAGATTCTGCAGTGATTTCAATTCTATATTAAACTTTATACTAAATACGCATTTAAAGGGATATTCGTATGTCTTTATGTGATAAATATGTCATTGTTTCGTTGGTATATTTTTATGTGATAAATGTGTCATTGTTTCGATTGTTACGTTCGAAAGACATAGCGTCGCGAATTACAGATTCAAGTTGATTGAGCGGTTGATTTAGCACCACATCGATACCACGGCAATAGAACAGTGGCACGTGCGGAAGCTATCCATCGATAGCGATCCATTAGGATGAAAAATTAAAGAGTACAGGCGTAGGCGCGGGTCGATCAACAAATTAACCGTTCGAAATATGGCGTACGCATTCAAGGTAGGAGTAAACAAATCAAGATAATGGTGGATATTTCACGCACACGGCAATGCTAACCCGTGTCTGACTCGTATAGGTCCCGGGAGATTCGAGCGTGTGCGTTGTGCGTCCGTCGTTTGTATCGATAGAGGCGAGAGTCACCAATCCGTCTTTATTTGTCTTGTCTCTATCGCGCATTTTTCTCTACTACAACAGAAACTTTTCCATCAATTTTTGAAAGCTCCTATTTGTGTACTGTGTGTTGTGGAAACTGATAGAGAATTTAAAAAAAAATGATACTATGTCCCAAAAGTAACATTCGTAAAAGAAGGAAAAATTTATAAAAACGGGATAGGAAGAAGAGAAAGTTCTCTGTCACAAAAGTCACAGATATCTATGAGAGAAGAAAAAAGAAGGTTCTTTACTTCTCGATCCTGTAACGAAAAATCGATAGAGGGTTGTTCGGGAGAAAACTAATTGTGAAAAGCTTCATTAGCGTGAAAACTCATCAGCGCGAGGACCACCAAACGCATGGGAGAGAGGAAAAAGAGTGGTAACTGATGGCACGTAATATAAATTTTTAATCCGTTTAATTGCAAAACCGGTCGACAATATTAAACGTTCCCTTACCGGAGAAAGTAATGAAATTATCACGAACAATTCTTCCGCCGTATTTTAATTTCTTTGATGTTTTATTGTTGTGTCGCGTTTACATGAAAAATATTCGAAATATTCGTGCACGGAAAGAATAATTTTGCTGAAATACAGATCTAAAAATAATAATGTGGAATCATTTAAAAAACTGTATCAGATGTTTAACTTGCTAGAATGTCAAAATTTTTTGCAGCAGTATCATGCTTGANAAAGTCTAGTTATAACTACCAAATGTATAGTGAAATAGTATCAATTAAATATTTTGTCAATATAACCAAAAGTAATTTTATTTTACTAAATGTTTAGTAAGTATTATCAAATCTGATATAAGTTACTAAATATTTAGAAAAGAAAAATTATTTTTGGTTACATTGACCAAATATTTAATTGATACTATTTCACTATACATTTGGTAGTTATAACCAGTCTTTTTTTTTCAGCGAATGTCTTACAGAATAATTTTAATAATCCAACATAAAATTATTTTCTGATCTATATTTAGCTAAATTTTTGGGTATACGTAAAAGTTTTTTTCGTGGCTCCCAATGTTACTTATGCGTATTTTAATTTATAAGATACCTGAAACAAGAAGATTCTTTTTTCAATGTAGCGTGTTTTATTTCTAAAAACGTTGCACTGGGCAAACCATTTTTCAAGGTATACTTTACGTAATTATTAATTTACGTTATTTTAATTCGGGGTTTTTCTCCCTCGGGGATTAAAATAAACGAGTTCTTGCTCGGTAAAATACTTTATTACATTTTTATACGCGAATAAGCATGGAAGAAGGACTGTTTTGAACGCCGTGACGTTGACAGACATCCTTTGAAATCCGTATCGGCATTCGAAGACTCGTGTGTCTATTGGCGTGAGGACTTCCATTAACGCCACACGCGCGGGGAATCAATATTAATATGAGCTACATATGTATATACAGGATGTTCCAGAAAATCCAGTAGACCACCCACTGTTTAAGTATTCTTGGACAATGTAGAATCGATTTTTGCTAAAGTAGTCGAGACCTTAATTATTTTTAACTTGCGAACTATTGGAAGATTCAACGAAAAGTAAATTTTAAATATGCAAACGGATTTAATTGAAATCTCCTTTATTGAATTTGTAATTTGAGATTAATTGCAATGATAATTAATGCTGAAAACCGGAAACTAACGAATTAATGAACTTCCTCGCTATCTCTTCGTTGAAGAAAGATCGATACCCCAAGTTGACGAAAGAGTTCGTGAGTGAGAAATGGAACGCTGAATCTGAGACGTACTGTACGTCGGTAGCGCTTAATAGCTGTTAGTACGCGTCGCTCGAAAATGGAATTGAATGGAGTAATGTGCACGTTCCAATCAATATCCCCTCCCGTATACATCGGCGTACCCTATTGTACGTTTGCCTAGATAATGAGACGTCACGGTCAGTTCAGTGTGGCCGTTATTTATAATCCACAATTGAGTCTACACACTCTCCTTTCTCTATTCAACCCGGCATTCAACGTAGTACGTGTGCTCTCATGCATATCACGTTAAACCATGTGTACATCGGAAAACGATGAGTGATAAGCGACATGTTGTTACGAACAGTGAGGAAGATAAGCACGTGTACTAAACAAACTCAAGCACGTGTAATTTTAATGGGTTTACGCAAACATTGTTCAGTGTGTATCAGTTTTGTTGGATCAATGTTAAATGAATTTCTAATCGGTCTGTTACTTCGAAAGAAAACGAGATGCATTGAGAAAATATTTTATCATTTTATATATCTGAGGAATTTATATCTTCAAGTCTCTCTGAGATTCTACTAAATCCGCTTATGTATGTTTAAAATTTTTATTTACACAAACCGACTTTTCGTCAATTTCCAAATGTTTACGTAAAAACGTTTTATGCCGATATGCAAATAATTGTATGGTAAATCCGCTTTGCGTTACAAAAATGTTTACTATTCAAAATAAGATTATCGCACACGAGGGTAGGGAAACCTATTGCCGTGGCTCGTAAATCCGTTTGAGATCCCTTCCGTGCGAAAGATAGCCCCAGGATGCATCAAGGATTTCGTCTTGAATTTTGCACGCGTTTGGGGCACGCGGCTCCCCACTTGGATAACATAAACAGCATTCGCTTTCAGCGAAAGGCCAGAGAGAACACGGTGAGGTTGAATATGCTATACTTGTGAAATAAATAAAGCCAATTTGCTGAATGTTCGTAAGAAAATATTGCCAGAATTCTGACGTAATAATCATTTGAATTACTATTCAGCCTATATATTTTTATAAAGTCATTAAATTTTATATGTTATATTATCTTCAGCTAAATATTTTACAGACTAAAAATTACACAAAATAAAAAAAATTCCAAAATATTCGAGATTATATACAGAATGAACAATTTTACTGTAAGATCTTAAAATTTAGCTACATACAGATCAGAAAATAATTTATGTTGGGGTCAAAATAATTATGTAGGATGCTCAAGCATGACAATGTTACTGCAAACAGTTTTAACATTTTAACAACCAAGTTAAACATTCGATACAATATTTTAAATAGTTTAACATAATTATTTTCAGATTTATACTTCAGCAAAATTGTTTTTTCCGTTGTGAAAAATAAATAAAGTCAATTTGCCGATGTTCGGCAATAAGAAAATGTTGCCAGAATTCTGACGTAATCATTCGAATTACTATTCAGTCTAAATATTTTTTCAGAGTAAGTTACTGAATTTTATACATTACATTTATATCTTCAGATAAATATTTTGCAGAATAAAAATTATACACGGAAAGAACAATTTTGCTGAAATAGAGATCTGAAAATAAACATGTTAAACCACTAAAAAATTTAAATTGGACATTTATGTTGGTTGCTAGAATGTTAAAACTTTTTGCAGCAGTGTCATCATGCTTGAATGCCTTATACAATAATTTTGATAACATAACATAAAACTATTTTCTGATCTGTATCTAGCTAAATTTTTAGATACTGCAGTAAAATTCTTTCCGTGTACGAAATAAAAAATTTCCAAAATATTCGATTGGTTCGTAAACTGTTCCGTCTGTCAATACATCACGCTGCGAAGCTTCAGAAATAGAAGAATGGAAAATCGCAAGCTTTTATCCGTAAAATCTGTCCTGTGCGGCAAAAAGCATGCGGAAAAAGATAATATCATCTGGACCATTCGCGCATCGCGATGCGGATATGTATCCGCACCGCGAGTGATAGCCGGTTTACCGATTCGTCGTTTAGCTTTCAACCCTGTTTGCTGGCGGCGAGAAATAAAAATGACCGTTGTAACGCGGTGAATGAGCGGGCTGGGACGGATAGTACGTATTGTGAAAAAGTTCGTAAAAAAAAAAACTCATGAGTGATATTACGGCGTGTCCGCCGAGGCGGACGTATAATTTCCGGCCTGACGTTGAATTCTCGTCAACGTGTGCCTCCATTCCGCTGTCGCGGCTCGACGTGTGTCCCACCGTCTCTTTCGCGAGGCAGTTTGTTTGCGTTAAGCCGCGTATACGTCTAACGAATGGATGAACAAACCTGAACGCAGCATCAGGGAATCAAACCGAAACGAACCGGAAACAGAGCTTTCTCCCCGACTACGAAACAACGCTCGGTTTTCTCCTAATTTTTCGTCTCTTTTCGTCCTAAATGTCTCGCGCATCGACGCAAATCTCACAAAATTTCTCAAGCTTGTGACGCGAAAAATTCTTTAAACGCATCCGAGTTGATTCTCACGATTGTCATTGCGTGCCTGACGCGCGGAAGAACACGCACAGAACCGTGTAGAAGCGGAATGTATATTTTCAAAACAACAGTCTTATTAACTGTCGTCCGCGGGAGCTTGTTTCGCTAAATGATTGATGCGGTACATTTTGAAGGGACAAGAAACAAGCTGAACAACGCGCGATGCGTCTATGTGCCTTATCTAAGGTGGCGGCGTTAAATCGACGCGCGTGATCGCGCATACTAATACAGAATGCGAGATATATATTTCGGTTTTCCCCGCTACGCACTTAGGCCTTGCGTAATTTGTTTAACGTATGTCGCGTTCAGGGAATAAAATTCCGCACGACAGATTCGTTCGCTATCGACCCTTGACCACGGATGGCTACTACAACGCGATTAAACAAGATAAACGATGTACGTATTTCTTATCGTGACCTCTCGTCGGATCATTAATCATTGCACTACATCTAAACTTCGCTTTTTTAACACTGTTTAGAAATAATGGAATAACTCTTTAGCTGCGACTGCCGTATACATAGACTTTAAATGAGTAAATAGACTTTAATAAATTCAATAATCATTTATTATTTAAAAAGGGCTATTGCGACCTCAATATTTTTATATTATGCAATTTTGGATTCTAGTTAAACTTCAAAATGTTATACGTATGATAATTATATCCCAATCATTAATAATTTTGAAAAGGCTGTCTTGTATGCAGTTAAAAAGTTAATTCACGCGGAAAAAAACGAGCATGAACTTACCTTTTCTCGGAGCATGTCTCTCACCCTGGTCGCCTGACTCCTACTCCTATGCAGCTCCAATTGCAGCTCTAGACATCTCTCCTGCCAATTGAGCTCCTCCACTGTCGTCGTGTAGCCGTCGAAGCTCTTGGAGGTGCTGTAAGTGGGTCTGGCGTCCAGCTTCTCCCTTTTCAGGTCGACGTTGCCACCAGTGGCTCTCGGATCGACGAACAATCTGCCCGTTTCGTACATCCGTGAGGCCGGTAGTTGCTCCGGCGGTTGCCTGCCGGAGAACGAGAACGCCCTGTCGAAGTGGCCTCTACCGCTGGAAGGCCCCGGATCATAGTTCGACCTTCCCCTACAGAGGGGACTGCCTGGCTCCTTTCCGACGTCGTAGGCCAAGTCGGATTGAACTGGAGTGATGAACGTTCTCTTATCCGCGTACTCCACGTGACCGCTCGACTCGGACGTGAAGTCGTACGGGCTGCACTTGGGCTTTTCGCGAAGCTCGATGTAGCCGGCGCTCCTGGCGGTCTCGGCGAAGCTCTTGTCCTTGTGGAAGAACAGATTCGGCACATTGACGTAGGGCGAGTCTCTCACGTGCACCACCGGCGGTAGCGCGCCGCCATCGACGCCACTTCCCGCATTGTTGTTATTGTTGTTATTAATGTTCGCGGAAACACTGGTGGAGGTACTGGCGGTGCTGATGGCGGTGGTGACAGTGGCGCTGACGTGTCTAGGCCGTGGCGGTGGCGTTGGGGCCTGTCGAAACTGTCGCGGCCACAATCGCGGGCTATCGGGTCCGGAATTGGAGCTGCCGGTCGCCCCGGCGCCACTCGGACTTGCTCGCGACGACGATGGAACACTGGCGGTGGCTGTAGACATGGAAAAATATTTCTTTACATTTAATGATTTTTCTTTAATTCTAAAAAAAATCTATGGAATGAAATGGGAATAACCCAATCAAACTATTGTTTGAATTAAAAACTGCAATTATTTAATTCTTTTAAATACTATATATCTTTGATTCGTAATTATAAATAATTTTCAATCTTTGATTATTAATTACAGATTTATTCATATATTTATTCTTTTTTTTTTATTCAATCTTTTAATCTGAATAATAAAAAAATATGTATCTTTATTTTAAAGTAAAATGTACGGAAAAAAGATTAATTGCAGCCGCAAAGATCTGTACTTCTATGGTAGCGAAATTTCAGTTGTATACAGCTAAAGAGTTTAGCTATCGTACACAGATTGTTGGTGCAACTGACTAATCTATTTTTCTATGTGTTTCATAAAATTGAATTGCTTTTTCACTGGAGCAATTTTGTTGTACTATTGTGAGCGACAGAACAATTACGGTCCTAAATATCTTAACACTCTTCAAACATTTTTATTGTTCCAGTGAAAATATAATGTTATTTCAATAAAGAAATTCGTTGCTAATAGCTTTTAAATTGAAGTACTGAAGTTTACTGCATCAAAAAGCGAGACTAAATAGTTATTCCAAGCGATAAATTAATTGTAAAGAGCAACATTCTTATTTCAATTAAACATATTTTGTGTCATTTTTATGCACAGGAATGTTTTCTTTCATTGAACAACATTTAGTGTAATCAAAGAAAATATTATTTCATTAAAAAATATTTTAATTAAGCAATCGCGTTTTTTCTGCCAGATAATATGGTTTAATGCAACAATACTAAAAAATTTGTATTCAACAAAATGTTTTCTAAAAATATATTGATTATGTTCAACAGAAAAAATAACTTTGCAATTGTTGTAAGATTTTTTAATATGATCGGTTTATACATTCAAATCTGGCTGGTATAATACTAAGAGCAAAAACCAATCGTATTAAAGAATCTTACAATCTATCAAAATAACTATCTTATAATAGTTGCAAAACTGTTTT
>QKQZ01055857.1:0-13726 GCA_003595255.1 Solenopsis fugax | reverse complement strand
AGGCGTTCTTATTTCAATTTGTATGTATTACATTAACGGTCGAATATCTCCAAATTTATAATTAAGTTTTAATTATAATAATTAAAATAAATTAAGTTTCGACTCTTGGTTTCATTGCGCGGCTCGATATTTTGATATGCATATATCGTTAACTGTACAAGTTATATATTTTTGGAACAAATTATTGCGATTAACTTGCTATTTTGATTATTTGTTTTTTATATTCCACTCATTATAATTTCAAATTTTAACTCCGAATTAGATGAGCGCTGCGATTCGTCGTGTCGACCATTTCGATATTTCAACAATCGCAGCTTCGCGCGCCCTTCGGCTAACTTCAATCGGTCGCGGCATTTGGCGCTTGGTGTTATTGCGTGTTGCGTGTTGGATCTCTCTGCGTTTCGCGCGATTATAATTATCGCTCGGATGCGATTTCCATGCGCGAAAAGTTACTGCGCGAGTGTCCCGTGAGGCGTCCAATCTCGCGACTCACGGAATATTGCGTTTGGTCGTAATTTGTACGCGGATGTCGCGGATTTTGGCGGATGTCGCCTTTCCTTCCGAAATTGATCAGGATCCCATCCCAGCCGCTTCACACGTTTCAAGCTCGTTACTTTCCGATAAAGTGCAACGAAACTAATGAAGTGCCAGATATGCACGCGCGCTTTAAAATCGCGTTTTAATTAATCGCATTATATGATGCGATTCGTCATTTCGTTTGTCTCTGATGCCGCGATACTTCCAAAAAGATCAACCCTATACCGTCGGTCGCGTTTGAATCCCCCGCCGTCAGATGGCGCCAGCGATCCGCCATTACGGCGTACGCGCGAACGTTGGATGTCGTGTTTTGCGGTTGTCGTTTGTCGTTGAAGGAGAGCGAGAAGTGATAAATAGTGGTCGGGAGTGCGAAATTGTGCGAAATCCGATTGTTAAGTTAATCAATCGCGTATGCGAGTGTGACATCTGTTTGACAGCCGTTTCCAGTTTCAAGGAGATCGTCTTGGAGCTTCGGAGAGGCAACGGACAGACCTAGGGCAGCATGCACGAGCCGGTCCGATGTCGACGATGCAGTTGTTGCAGTTCAGTGAGTGATCTTGATTGGTATTATACTAATTACTGATATAACCGTTTATTGCTCGAGGACATAACGGAAGGAAGTAAATGAAATTGCGTCTCCCAATTTTGTTCATTATCTACTGACTTAAATCAGGGATAATTTGTTCCAATGTCACTCGTGGATATCCGCTCTATCTCTGAAGTGAAAATTGAGCTTGTTCAATTATTCGAGTGATTCGCCATTGTGTAAGGGTCCATCCAAACATCCCAACAGGAGAGCTCTATTTAGTTCTACAGGTATGATGGTCATACATTTTATATACATTTTTTCAAAACTTTTTTGTTTTCTTTATTTTAACAATATTATGAGAAATTCTTTTCTAAGTAGCGTTTCTAATATATTAATGAGCTAATTAAAAAAATATATATGTTTTGTTAATTATATTTTTAATCTTTTTTATTAAAATTATTTAGATTAGATCCATTTTTATTTTTTATTATTTTAAATCTATTTCAGATTTAAATTAAGGTGTTCCAACACAGTCGACCAACCAGTTTTAAACTATCAGAAACTCACACAAGCTCAATTTTCACTTTTTTTTAGAGAGTTGTTCTATTCTATGAGATTTAGAGATGAGCGATGAACAAAAATTCTCTGATCAGTAAAAATTCACATCTGATATTATTTATTTAATCTATTATATAATCCAATTTAATTAATTTAATTATTTGTTCACAAAAATGTATTCCACAATAAAGTATAAGGATCTCTTTAATTAGAATTCTTTACGCTTTAATTGGTGAATATTCTAAAAATTTAATCAACTATTTGTCTGTAAAGATTCAATAATATAACATAAAATATTTTAAAAAATATTGATTTTCTTTGTTTCTTGATTATTCAGATAAATGTGGAAGACATTTCAAATGCAGTTAGTTAAACATCAGGCGTCTTTTCTCTTTTTTTTTTTATAAAAAAGCATATAAACCTTTATTAAAACTAAGTACAAAAATAATAGGTACATTTCTTCGTCTTCGCGTCTAAATCTCTAAATTGCTATGCCGGCTGGTCTGCCATTCAAAACTATGTCAATCATTGTACACTCGTGAGCAACAGCGAAGAGTATCCTGCTGTAGGATTGATACAGGGTGTTGTTCTTCCTCACGTAGGATGTGTATTTCAGAATTTTTTTCGCCGTTTCTCTAAGACGTTAAATGATAAACTAACAAGAATAGAGAGCGATTATTATATACCAAAGTCGAGTTGACATTAATTCATAATTAATCCGTAAGTTAGAGAGAAACGAACGATCCTTGCCTCGAATCGCCTGCAATTCCACGCGATTGTACACAGTGTCCCGTAATTATCATCTTGGGCCGCATTTTTCATTCGTTCGACTCCTCGGCGAGTTAGGAGAGTCCGCGCGACGGGAAGTTTTATTTAAAAAATGGTGTTACTCTCTCTAATATCTATATTAATTAAATATTCTTGTCGACGGTAGGTTAGACGAAAGTCTCGTTCACTGTACACATATTGCACTAAGCAATTTACTCTCGATATAAATCGTTTCGTGTAGATCGTCTCGGTACATCACTCATTGATTGCTGAAATTAGAAAAGAAACTTGAACAATCGTGTTACTGCTAAAACTATAAAACACAACAGGTGGAGCCTTACATAAAGTTTCAAAACGAGCCTTATACGTGGGTCTTTAAAAAAAAAAAAAATAGAATTGGGGAAGGAAAGAGCGATACAACTGTGAAAAAGATATCGACATGACGCACGTGGGTACGTTGTTAATGTATACATATACATATATATATATAAAACCATATATATTTGCGTATCTTTACGTATAGAGAGAAACATGTATTATATTTATATATATATTACGACTTCGTTAACAACATAAAATGTAATTATTCACATAACACAATAATCCGTGATATAATAAAATATATCATAACGATCTGCTTTTGTACTGGGTAGGCCGACGCGCATACAGGATGTCTCCGCATTACCGAAAATTATCTCAGCGACAGATTTTTCGAACTTAAAACTGATTTTCTTCAATCTTCAATGTTTCACATGCGATTTTAACAAGTCAAATTTCAAAATCACAATGAACATATTTCATTTAAAAATATCTCCCTTCCTTTACATATTAAAGATTTAATATACAACTTTTGTATAAAATTTTTAGACGTCAAATAATTTTATACTGGAATTTTATTTTATTTTAATTGAGCGTTTTAATCGAAATTAGAGATAAAATTATTACAGAAAAGAGAGATTTCAAGTATTTCAAAAAATCTGTCGTTGAAATATCTTTTGTTAGCATTCGATCACCCTATGTAAAACATATAATATATTTTGTTAACTTCTTCGGGGTGTAAAGGTTTACATTTTTCGCACGCATTTACAGCTAAATGAAACTCTTCGGCTCTAATTTTGATTCGCGATCGAGACGAAGATCAGACAGCCAAATTTTAGCTGAGTGCGCGCGTTTACCTCTCTTCGTCGGAAATTAATCTATTTTTTTCATCGCGCGGCCCTCGACCGCTTTGAGTATTATTGCATCGCATTAAAGAAAGTGGGAAAGAAAGGACGCCTTCTCTTACATTTACATTCTCGTTACCATGGTAACCTCGGGATTCGGATTCGTATCCTTAACGGGCTGTACAGCCGCCACGTTATTCCTAGGATTAGCTTTACGTACGTACATGCTAGGCAAAGTATAGGCTGAGAAGAAAGTAACGTTAAATTTAAGAACGTGTCTCGAACATAGGGAAAGATCTCGGCGATCTCGTGGATACTCGAGTACTGAGGAATCGAGGATCCGAAGATACCGATGAGTATTCTCTTACGTGTGATCGACGAAGCGGCTGTTTCGACACATCGCCAGGAAATGAATAATATTACGATATTGCACTTAAAACAGACTATAAAAGAGATGTATATTTTTTCATGAAATCTTTTCGTTCTCGAATAATTTTAAATTATTTCCAATTTCATGGTGAAATTTTTTAACGATTTTTAAAAATCATTTATGTAGAAGAGGAAAAATAAAAATGTATATCAGGATATTAATAACGGGAATAATTATTAGGAATGCTTTTGTATCATCGTTACTTTTCTGGAAAAAAATTTCTTTTCGCGAAACGGAACAGCTAAATTTGTTGTCGCATTTGAATATAACTTTTCAGATTGTTATCTCTGTAAAATACTTCAGTAAGTTTAAAAAGTTATAAAACTGTCGACGATTGTTCGCGATTTTTTCTATCGATAACTCGTTTTCTTCTGCATTTGCGTCACGCGATTCGTTCATGGCGACCTTTGCGTTGCTCTTTTCGCGCAATCTTCCATCTATGGAGATCATTGTTGTAAGACGGGGTGTGCCACACCTCTGTCTTACCTTCAGAAGGTTAACAGACTTATGCCATGCAATTCTTAAATAATTGCCTATGCTAACAGTAAAACTTAATGTGTCATCAAATTTTTTACAACTAAAATCTCAAATTTCATTAAACATAATTTCATTAAACATTTTTTTTAATCTAAAAATTTGAAATAGTATAAAGATGATAAAAAAACCTTATAAGCACACAATATTCCTAAAAGTATTATACGAATATTATTAAAAAAATAAAATAATATTACTGTCAATATTCCGAGAATATTATTTAATATTTTTTAATATTATGAGAATATTGTGTTAATGTTATGTCTGTTTTTACATAATATTAGTGATATATTACTTCAATATCCGTGGAATATGAAAATGTTCTACGAATATTGTTGTGATCAAAAATTAATTTATTATGTATAAAATATTCATAAATTTGATAATTATTACGTTTAAAAGTTATAATATTTCCGATAATTTAAAGTATTGAAATAAATATTTATTTCTCATATAATATTCATATAACGTTATCAGAAGTGGACATATAACCATTTTATTAATATTTCAGGAATATTATTTAATATTAAATAATATTATAGTGTTTATAGAGAAATCAGATTGATAAATAGGTAGGAAATATGTGTGCTTTATATTTAAGAATTTGTAAACTCGCTTCGTTCAAAGATTCGTGAAAATAAAATTCCTTCTGAGAGCAGAGAGGAAGAATCTCATTCCGAGGTCCTTTAGGCTCATTAACTCTCAAAGGTGCAATTGTAAGTCGTCGCAACAATGCCGCTTTCGCGATCGCGAGATCGAGGGATCGATCGCGCGGTCAATTCGCCGCGCGCGATTGATTAGAAGCGGGATTAGGGCGGGTCGCAATCCAATTCGACAAAATTGGTGAAAGCCAGGGCGGTGATGCCTACGACGGCGCGGTGACTTTAAACACCCCGTGTAAGATCACTCTCATCATCGCGATCTTTAAGTACCCTAGACGTGATGAGTACATTGCCGTAATAACGCCCTTACATCGAGGTGCCCTACAAACCAGAGAGACGAGCCTCTCCCCCCGGGTCCCCCTTTTCTACACCGAGATGCGACCTAGTTTATCCGGTTCTCTAATTAAGCTATTTACTTAGAGATCAAATTTAGTCCAGCAATTAAAAATAATATATAATAGAACGAATCTCAGGGTCATTAGTTACGGAGAAAAATAATAGCTCTTAAATTTATTTTAGTTTTGAACATTGTGTAGTATAGCCGAAAAGACTCAACAGCTTTGAACTTTTAAATCCATTTTATATAAACGGCAACTAACAATAGTACAGAATGAAATGAATCGCAAAATTTGTGACTTCAAAGATGCAATTTACTTTACAATTTATGATTTATTTATAATTTCCGGAAGGAAAAATCTACAAGTCTTTAATTTCTCCTTCTGAAATCTTTCCTACTTTTAATTAGAATAGTAAAACGCGGAAAGGGGGCAAGATACGATCGACACGGTAAAATCATTGAAATTAGACGTCTAGCTATAATTATACTGGTCTACTGTTTTAATTAGAGTAACGAGCATGTCTGTTAGTTCTTTCCCCTCTCCCTTCTTTTTTCGATGATTTAATGGAAATTATACAAGATAATAAATGTAGTAGGTATCTATCATTTCTGTTTTTTTTTTTGCGACTTCGCTTATTGTGATTTAAAAATAAAATTGAGCAATATCGTTCGGTTGCACTATTTGTTAATACATGATTAATTGATCGTTGCATGTGACCTGACGATGTGTTTTCTAAAATCATTTGCCGCTTGTGCGTCGTCGATTGAGTATCAGTGTCAGCGGAAGAATAGTCTCGATTGTGTTGTACATACGTGACTAATTACGCAAATTGGACGAATCGGCGGGAATCGGCGAGGGAGGCGACCGCGATTGCGAAGTCACGCGAGACTTTCCAATTTTTATTTTTTTTTACCGAGCACTCCTCGGATTTTTCCCCCAATACTCCTCGAGTGCTCTCGATTTTCGTTCATGCGAATCTCTTACAAAGCACGAACTTGAATCCCGTGAAGTCTCGCGAAGTTCCGTGATATTTTTTAATTGCACGAAAACGGGCATGCATTATTTTTATGTAGCGTGATTCTCTCCGGGGAAAGATAATTTTTAAAAGTCTGAAATTGAAATCAGGCCGCCGATAAGAATCGAATGCGTCGCATCTTTTAAACGCGCCTCTGGTAAAACCGCCTCACTTTTACGCGGCGGCCGTGCAATTAATTATCCCGATAACGAATCGCCGACAGAATGGCGGATAAAATTATCGCCATATTATAAGTGAGGCAAATTTATCGTTATTTGCCCGATACGAGACGACCACGGCCGCCGCGATGAGGTCGTGCGCATACGCATACGCGATGAGGCGCGCACGTAACGCAATATCGACGCAACGTGTAATTACGAGAGGCAAACCTCTCGCGCGCGATAGCCCGAGGGACTCCCCTTCGGTAACTCTGACCTCCGTGATGTTACGGGGTCGCAGGCCCCCGGAAAATGTAGCACGCGGGGATTCGCGCACGTTTCTCGGTCGTCGCACTCGCCGAAATGAGTATGTTATATCGTAATTGAAACGTTAGCGCAGCTTTCGAGATCGCAGCCGAAAGAATCGCGTCGATTACATTACTAATAAAATCGATGACTCGTTAATTGATTACTTCACTAGGTGTTTCTCTTTAATCAAAGACTGATGGATTTAACGACGGCAGTGAGCATCATGATGTATAAATATAGAGTATTATTATCAATACAAAAAGAAATCTTATTACTTAATGATGTTACTTTAGAAACTTGAATAATTCAGAGACTATTAATTTTTTGCTTTTATAAAAAAATGTCGGAGTGCATAAATTGTTATAATCATCTTAGTTTTATTAATGTTTAATAATTATACTAAAATAATTAAATCGTCAGTTTATTGTTGTAAATCCATAGTAATTTATTCTAAATCTTTAATAATTTAATTAAGCATATATAGTTACTATTAACTTTTATAATTGCATCAGTATGACTTTAAAGTAAAGAATTAGTGCACACTCTATTAAAACTTTGGAAAGATCATTTATATTTGTCTTCTTATAATCTCAATTAAAGAAATAAAAATATGGAATTCAGTATATTGTCTAAAAAGAACTTATTCATTAAAACAATGAATCATGTTATAATTCAGACTTATTGGCAACTATTTGAATAAAGATTCATATAATATTAATAAAATAGTGTATATATAATTATATATACATTTATCAANTTGTATTATCACACGCGTAATATTATTATAATAATATTATAACATTAATGTTTCAATAAAAATGCTTTCGTAGAGGATTTTATTTTGCGAATAAAATATACAAGAAAGGACGGAAAGCAAATGCGATTCTTACGGCCGTTGACTCTGCGGCATATATAGCACTCGATAGAACGAAAATAAATCGGTATCGCGGTTGGTTCCTTTTTCAATTGCGCTTTCACGCGAGAGAAGAGAGAGTTAAAAAAAAAGGAGTACCAATGAGAGAACAGCACTTACGCATCTCGTTACGTTTGTTTCGCTCTAGACCACTCGTTGAGTATGTACCTAAATCACAGCTCATGCTACTAATTACTTATTAAAGGGTCTTCCTTTCGATACTCTGCACTTATCGCTCTAAGTTACTGCCTAATCTACTCTCTGTGTACATGGAGTGTTTCAAAACTACCAGATCCTATCAGTCCGTTCCGCTAACCCTTCGGCCAATTTGGAATTAAACTTTCTCTAACAAAAATGTCGTAGACACTTATTCTTATATATATTTTTCGAATCTCAGTTAATTTCAAGTGAGCTTTATTTCATAAAATCTTAATTTGTAAGTAAATTATAAAAAAATGTAATATGAAAAATTTGCAAACTAAATAATAATCTTTCCATGACATTTTTATTAAAGAAAAATTGTTCTTCCATTGTCGAAGAAGCTTTAATTAAGAGGACTCGGTAGTTTTGCAACATCATGTACATAAAATTATACATATATAAAAAATTTATTTTATAAAACAACGTTAATATCTCGTGGCTATTAAATATAATAAATCGTCAATTAGCCTATAAACATTCGTCGTTCCGTCCTTATCGTCGTCGTCGCCGTTGTCGTTGTTTTTGTCATCGTTATTGTCATTAACGGTAATTGAATGATCGTAGGAACAATTTTACGAGTGTCATGTTAGTACAAGGGGACTGATTAGCTCCTCTTGGTCGTCCATAATTAATTAATATTTAATACAAAAACCCGGCGACGGAACTGTCACCGTTAGGATAGATAATCTCGCAAAGTTCGAAATTCTTAATTAACCTTTTAATTAACACCCCTTCGGTCGCGTAGTTTTGCCATGCAAAACTCAATTGGCTTCTCGTTTGCATACAGGGTGTCACGAAATATTCTTATTTTTGTATAAATTGCAAGAAATATTTTTTGCAATGTAAAAAAAATTCAATCTGATTTAGAAATCAATTAAGCTAATTCAAGTAATCAAATAAACATTAATTAAATCAACTTGAAAAACTCGAGGAAAATTGGATTGAAATAATTAAGTAAACTTAAATAAGTAAGTTTAATCAGATTACTAATAATTAAATTAAATTCAATTCAATTCGACTTAAGTAGCTCAAGATATATTTCCTTCGAACTTTACTCAAAAAAATTTGCTTTTCAAGATTGTGTGAGTTTGGTTCTGATCACCCTATACACTCCTATCTAATGCCATTCGTCATGATTTGCTCTTTCTCGCAAGCTCGGCTCGGCATTTCCATCATGGAAAGAAAATCATGCAATAAAAAAAATTGGAGAACAAAAAAAACGGAGACCAGCTTCGGCCGCCATCTTTTTCGAGAAGAATAAGAAACGTGGATGACGTATGTCCGCGCCTGGCATCGTGCCGCGTCCGTATCCTGCGAACTAACTGGGGGGACTGCAAGCAGTTCCCGTCGGGTCTACAGCGACCTGGGCCCTGCTGGCGATGGCGGGGGACGCGGAAGTCGTGTTAGTCTCCGCCGTTGGACTGGTGTTTCCGTTGTTTCCGCCGCTTCCGGAAGCGGCCTGCTGGATGCTCGCGGGCTTCTGGGTGACGTGGGTCTGATAGTGTTTAGCCAGGTGGGCCTTCTGACGGAAGCTCTTGCCGCAGAGCGAGCAAGCGAACGGCTTCTCGCCTGTGTGCGTTCGGATGTGCACGTTCACGCTATACTTGTCCTTGAAGCCTTTGCTGCAGATGCTGCAGTAATGAAGGGAGCGTTCCTTGCGCTGAACGTTACTGGGTAAACCGCCAGAACCGCCAGTTTGTTGCTGACTCGCGTTGTTGGCCTCAGTACTGGCATTACCGTTACTGGCGCCATTGGCATTGTTACTATTACGATTGGCGCGTCTGACGTACTTCTTCGGCGGCTTGGAGGTGACTCCTACCCGGCCGGAAGTTAATTGTAGTTGACCCGATTGTTGCTGCTGTTGTTGCTGATCCACGTCGGTTCGTTGAGCGGATTGCTGTTGCAGGACGTCCTGCTGAGCAGCCGTAACTACTGTCACAGTGCTCACTTGGCCCAGGTCGGCCGGTAACGTAATGGTACCCAGACTCCCACTTGCTGGATCTAACGTATACATCACTGTAGTAGTCCCTGACACGTTACAAACCGGCTCGAGGCTGCAGTACGATTCCACCACTTCATTCGCGATGCTTTTAAGCTTCTCGTAATCGCCCGGTCGATAGGTCGTCTGGTCCAGCTGCGAGAGCAGCAGATCCTCGTCGGTACAAGTTTGCATAGAGTCCTCTTGTTGCTGTTGCTGTTGTTGCTGCTGCTGCTGTTGTTGCTGATCGGCCACCATTAGGCCCGCGGTTCCTGAAACCGGCATTGAAATTGTAGACGCCTGCGAGGACGGCGAGGATGAAGAAACCGATTGAGCCGGTGCGGTGTACAGTTTACCCTGAAGAGCGCTTCTCAGGAGACTTTCAGCGGAATCCCCAGCACCAACGGCAACAGCAGCCGCTGCTGCAGCAGCGACTTCTTGTAAATTCTGATCCGATAGCTTCCAGTCGTTATTGTTGTCGCCGGAACAATTGGCCGAGGACGCTCGCGCGCACAGCTCTTTGCTCTCGACGAATCCACTGTCGTCCGTAGCGTATTGTGATGAGGGCACAGTAAAACCGCGGCCATCCGATCCATGAAACCTTTCGTTGACACTCCTAGGCACCTCGCCGCTGGCTTGTTCGTGATCTTGCTCGCCGGAGGACGGCTCCATACTCAAAATGGCGTCTAGGTCGAGGTTGGGCCGTAGAGACCAGGAATCACCGGACGCAGGCGCCGGACTCTTGCAGCAGTCCAACGCGTCCATCGAGTTTGCTTCGTTGTTTAGCACCGTCAAAGTGTAGATGGCACCGTCCGTATTCTGTCGATCATTGGTGGTACAACCACCAGGACGGCCCGAACCAACGGCCTGATGGTGATCGTTGGGACCACCCGCCGCCGGATGAATAACGCCGTCGTTAGTGTGTGCGTTTGAGGACCAACAGTATTTATTGAGGTCTTCCAGCAAGATGTTGCATGTCTGTTCCTTACTCTCATCCTCCTGGCCCCAGTAATCGCACTCGGATTGATCCATGGCAGTGGTCTCGCCAGTCTGAACATTTCCATGTTGCGAACGCACCTGGTGATGCACGTGATGATGCTGATGGTGATGACTTAATGAGCCGGTGATGGTCGATACGGGCGGTAATGCCGTTAGCGTATTGTTGTTGGTCTCCTTGATGAAAGGTGAACTGCCGTGCGAGCCCTCGTGGTCGTCGTGGGTCTGAAGATAGCCGCCCATAGTGCGACAGCCACTGGCACCGCGATGCAGGAAACTCTCCTCATCGGAGACGACGCCGTCGGCCGAGGCGCAATGTGGCGGCGGCGACACCACGAAATCGAAGAAGTCTGTCTTCGGCAGATCCTCGCCGCCACCTCCTGGCGCGAAAGCCTCCGTCAAGTCCATGGAAATGATATGGCGCCGCTCGTTGTACTCGTTGTCGCCGGTATCCGCTCTAGTTGATTTCGATTCGTTCAAGTCCGCTGGACGATGCCGATGTCGGTCTGAACTGGGTATCCTCATCAAACGCAACGCCCTCGACTCCGCCCCATTCGCCACCGCATCCTCGAATTCCACGGACTACCTGGAAGAAAGAAACGGTACGGTTTTAACACAATTCTTTAATGTGCGATTCGAACTACTTCGCTACATCTTGCTACTGTAAAAAGTTAGGTGTGAGACGTTCAACGTAGATATTTTATACCAAAAAGTTGTTTGAATGGCAGTATCGATGATGTCATATAATCGTTCTCCAACTTAAAATCTTAGCTATTTAGTCAAGTCTAAACAGTTTTTCTAGATAGAATTTAGTACCAATGATATATTAATTGCAATATTTCTAATGCTCTCCTTAAAATCTCAGCTTTTTGAACGGTGTCGACAGTAGATAAAAGAATAATATGAATCACGAAATTCTTTCTTGTTCCCGAATTATGAGCCTAGGCCTTTTTTGGGCGGCGGCATCGGCGATTGATGGCGCAGTCCCGACATTCCGCAACTGGTTAGAAGAACGACACTCCGGCGCTCGGACATCCGGGAGCGGCGGCTGCGATCAATTGTTGCGCGCGGTTCGCGTTGTTGGCATTTAGCCGAGCGCGGCTCGCCGCTGTGTGGCTACACTGTATTAATTTGGTACAGTGCGTTGTGCTGCGCCGTTGCTGGATAAGCGAGCGCGGAAAAGAAGTTGCGCAAGCAAGCAAGCAAGCGAGCAAGCGTTGCTCATACCACTCGGCGTCGTACACGCGCGCCGTCCTCTCCTCGCTCTCTCTTTCCCTCTTTCTCTCTTCTGTCTCCTTCAGTCTCTCCTCCCGCTCCCGCTCCGATCTCGCGAGCTCTGTGCCTCGCTAGAGCGAATTTATACACGGCTACGGTGCGTTCCCACGCCATAGAGCATGCGAGAGAGTCCTGCTCTTCGAGCTGTACTCCAAACGATCCCGCATTACCGATGTACCAACGTAAACGGTCGCGCAAGAAAACTCGGGAAAATCTAGGTCATCCCCTGCGACGCCGTTGTCTTCGTTAGTCGGTTAATGGGCAAACGATGCAAGGAAAGCAACGCGTGACGAACGACGATAGTGAGAACCGAGAATACCTCTCGAACTTAAAGTCGCGCTTAATTAACTCTACAAACATCGCGTTTAATGGGTGAAGAATGAACACTCTGACGGCTAAATAATAAAAATCATGAATAGTCTTAAAATTCAATCTAAAGAAATTATGACTCTGAATGCTCACATCCTCTCGATGATTCGATAATCGTTTAAATTGTAAATCAGAAAATCGCAGAAATCTCTGAGAGAATTTAAGAACATTGTCGGTCGCTGAGAAATCCGGGGCCCGGGAAATGTAGGTCTCAAGAGCGAGACGAAGGGGTCACAATGCAATTGTTCCCCGCAGCGATCTTTTTTTTTTCCCCTCCCGATTGCGTCTTGTGCAACGCGATCTAGTTTCGATCTCTCGCGCGAGATCAGTATACAGTAGGAAACCGGGAACGCGATCGGCGGGCATCGCGTTTGAGCAACCCGTCGCCCGGAGGAAATCGAATCGTGAAGTTCGACGATCTCGCAACGGTTTCCAAAGAAAAAGGCGAGAAGGGGGTCCGTATGCCCCGATCAGACCCTCGCGATCCACGCGCGGAAGATCGATCGATCGGGCGGGCTAATGAGGCCCGGCCGATCACGACGATTTCGTCGATTCTGCAAATTCCCGATCGCCGACAACGCGGCGGTGACCTACCGACTGCTTTCCTTCCTCGGTCTCCAATCAATTGTTAATAGTCTCTAATTTTCTATTTGTTCTTCTTCATCAGACAGTCGAACGGTTGACTTAACATCACGTAAAATATTTAATCTTACTCGAGAATCTAAGTTACTCAAACGCAAACTGGAACAATGAAAACAGACGGTATCAAACGTCAAAATTTAAAATTCCAATAACAAATATAAGATCGTTATATACAAAGCAATAAATAAAGAGATAAACGATTAAATATCGAGCACAAGATGTTTATTTGTATAAATTATTTTCGAAATTCTAAATATTCAAACCTTTAAAGATAACTAGAGAGCACACAACACACAGTAAAAAATTGTGCGTACATATGGGTCCATATGTTAAAATTTTCTTGTGTTACCA